>PVJS01023876.1:0-29191 GCA_004027185.1 Glis glis
ACCATTCTGTTAGACATCAGTAACCAATTCCTACAATTGTTTATCGTGATCCTCTCTTATCTACTACTGGTTTAGCTAGTTCCTGGAGTAGCCCGCCCTAGGGCAGGGGTGAGGCTGTGTTTCTAGTAGAGCTGGCTTAGTCTAGGGGTCTTAAGAGTCAGGGGTGGGGCAGCTTGCTCTTCAGAGTTTTGACCTTTCACAGCCACTATAGAGATCAGTGTGGAGATTTCCCATAAAACTGGAAATGGATCCACCATATGATTCAGCTATACTGTCATGGGGAGACATGTTAATTCTGTGGGTCCTTGGCCTCCATGATGAAAGAATTTCAACACGTGCAATCAGAAAAAGGCAAAGGTTTAATTAATTCAAGAAAGGTGGGGATACAGGTTGGGGGCCATCTCAAGAAGGGGGAGAACGAGTCTCTCTGAGCGTCCATCCATTAAAGCAAGCAAGAGAGCATCTGCGTGCTTTCTTAAGTTCTTTTATAGGAGGGGGTAGGTAGGGTCGCACAGTGGAGGGCAGGACTTCCGCTTAATCCTCAGTTGCCCTGGCAACAGATAGGCAGTGGGGTCTGACCTTTGTCCTCCTCACCCACCCTATTTACATTAAGCATCTCAGGTGTGGAGAGGAGCCATTGTGATTAAGGGTGTGGACTCATTAAGGCTTCTGCCTGACTGAACACACCCTATAGGGTGGAGTTAGACTATGAACTTTCAAAATTTTAAATCTCTATTTTCCCAATGTCTCCTTTCTGCCTTATATTTCCATCTTTTCTATTCTACCTCATCAATACCACTTCTGGGTATCTTTCCAAAGGGACTGAAATCAGAATATTATAGTAATACATGTATATCCATGTTTATAGCAGCACAATTCATAATAGCCAAATTATGGAACCAACCTAAGTGTCTATCAACAGATGACTGGATCACAAAATTATGGGATATACACACAATGGAATTCTACTCAGCCATAAAAAATAACACAATTTATGTCATTTGCAGGAAAATGGATGGATCTGGAGAACATTATGTTAAGTGAGATTAGCCAGTCACAGAAAGTAAGGGTCATATGTTTTCTCTCATATGTGGAAGCTAGGGAGTAATTGGAATACTAGAGGGATTTCAGATAAAGGAGGAGAAACTCCATTGGAGCCAGGGAGGTGGTCTAGGGGAGGGGTGGGAGAGGGAGAGTCAATGAAGGAATCACTTCCATTAACATTATCTAAATATGTGAAAATACCAATGCCAGTCTTAATATCTTGTATGGGAAAGGGGGAGTGGGGAGGAAGCCGAGGGGAATCCCACCAAGTGCTGTGTGCATGTCTGTCACTATCACTATGAACTACATTATGATGTGAGACTATAATGCACCAATAAAAGTAAAAAAATATGAAACTTTGTTTCTTGTCCTTATCCATGAAATCAGAGGTAATAATATCTTTCCTACTTGATTGTCAAAATCAACTCATTATGCATAACATTTAAAATAAATTTGCAATTATGATATTTGGCACATAAATACTTAAAAATGAACAGAAAGCAAAACAAAGGAAAATGCATTTGTGTCCACAGGTTCAAAGATCACTGGATGACCTTCTCAGCTTTAGGTTTAAAATGTAAGCAGATATTATTTTGCCTTCTTTGTGGAAGTTTTGCTCTAGAATTGTTTTAACATAGCTTAAGCTCAAGATATATGAAAATTACAGTGCTATTTTTTTGCACTCCTTTTTGTAACAACTGCAAAATACTAGAATATTAGAGAAATTACTCAAGTACTGAATACTTTTTTTGTGGTACTGGGGATTGAACCTAGGGGCATTCTAACTCTGGGCTACACCCCCAGCCCTATTTTTTATCCTTTATTTTGAAACAGGGTCTCACTAAGTTGCAGAGGGCCTCACTAAGTAGCTGAGGCTGGCCTTGAACCCGGATCCTTTGGTCTCAGCCTCCCAAGTACTGGAATTACAAGCATGCACCACCACACCTGGCTCTGAATAAATCTTTGATTCAAATCCTACAGTCCACTTACTTGCTGTATGATCTCTATAAATTAGTTAGACTAAGTTTTCTCATATATAGTAGGTTTATAAATATCAACTTTATAGAATATTTATGAAACACAAGGTTTTTTGTTTTTTTTTTGCGGTACCGGGGATTGAACCCAGGGGCGTTTTACCTCTGTGCTACATCCCCAGCCCTATTTTTTATACTTTATTTTGAAACCGGGTCTCACGAAGTTGCAGAGGACCTCACTAAGTGGAGAGAGAGAGAGAGAGAGCTGAGGCTGGCCGCAAACCCGGATCCTCAGGTCTCTGCCTCCCAAAGTACTGGGATTACAAGCGTGCGCCACCACGCCAGGCTTAGATGAAGGTTTTTGACATGCGTCTGTTACTTTCAAGAGATAATTAGAAATCATATACCAGAATTTGTGTATTTAAATGAATTTGAGGGTAAGACTAAGAATTGATATATGACCACAAATTTCATGTCTAAAAATTGGGAACAGATCAATTTTCATTAAAAACACTCTAATATAAATGGCAATGCAGTGAATTTCAATATATATTATGAACAATAAAATAAAACAGCTAATCTGTGCTGTATATGTGGGTCTACGGAAATCTTTCCTACAATATATCTTTTATTTCTTCTCTGCGTCCTTTTACATATTCATTGTTATTTAGTTGTTCTACTGGGCTTTGAATTTAGTTGTTACACTTTAAGAAATTCAGAGTATCTTATTGCCTCTTTTTATTTTATGTTTGAGATGGTCTCAGGAATACTGACTATATTAATCATTCTCATTTTAAAATTGTCTGCATCTTGAAGTAATATCTTCTCCCATTTTCAGTGTATGCTTCATTAGTCTTGTGATCATTGGCGTGTATGGAAATCATCATAAGCATTGGCTCAGAGTCTAGGCCTCTTCACTGAGCTAAGGGGGTGGAGACCAGGAGGATCCCCTCTGAGCTGTAGAGGTTGTTGATTAGCAATGGAAGCACATAGGAGAGATCAGCCCTCCCTCCTGTGTCTCCAGTAGCAATGCTGTGACAGATCCTAGAGCCAGGGGTCAGTATGGCTGTTCCACAGCCCCTTAACTAATTTATACCACCAGATGCCCCCGTGTACTATTCCTGCCTGTTAGACAAGATTATTCTGTCGTTCTGATGGGAAGAACAAGTCTCTTTCTATATTGTATTAAAGGTTACTCAGGTCTGTCAGGTTTTCCTGTCTGTTTTCAACTGGTTAGTATATTGAACTTTTTAGTCAATACTACTATGAATTTATTGTGTTTTTCTAATTGCTTCTCCTTTCTCTTCAGGTTTTTTCTTTTCTTGAGGAGAAAGAAGAGGTAAAGTGATATGCTACTCACTCATCTTGAACTGGAAAGCCCTAAGATGATTTCTTAAAAATTTATTTTTAATTGACACATAATAATTGTACATATTTATGGGTTGCAGTATGATATTTTGATACTGGCATGCAATGTGTAGTGATCCAATCAGGGTAATTAGCATATCTATCATCTCAAACATTTATCATTTCTTAGTGTGGAGAACATTCAAAATCCTTTCTTCTAGCTATTTTGAAATATATAATAAATTATTGTTAATGATATTAAAGTGACTTCTTTCTGTTGTTATCTATGTAATTTCCCTAAAATCCACACATGTTGACAAAAACCTTTCTTCTTTTCCTTCTTCTTAAGTGTATTTGATTACTGCCACCAAAGAATTTTTTTTTCATTTTTTTTGTTTGTTTTAGTTTTTTGGCGGTACCGAGGATTGAACGCAGGGGCGTTCTACCTCTGCGCTACGCCCCTGGCCCTATTTTTTATACTTTTTTAATTTTGAAACCGGGTCTCACGAAGTTGCGGAGGGCCTCACTAAGGAGAGAGAGAGAGAGAGAGAGAGAGAGAGAGAGAGAGAGAGAGAGAGAGAGAGAGAGAGAGAGAGAGAGAGCTGAGGCTGGCCGCGAACCCGGATCCTCCGGTCTCTGCCTCCCAAAGTACTGGGATTACAAGCATGCGCCACCACGCCCGGCGTTCATTTTTTACTTAGTTGAATTTTACCACAGAAGAAAATTCCCCTTTGGAGTTAAATATGCATCATTCACTTATTCCTTCATCAAATGTTTATTGAGCACCCCTAGATAACAGATCATGAAGAAATACAGACGCCCTTGGTAGCACAGAACTGTGCTTCCTTTTGCAAACACAGCAGGTTCTCTTTATTATTTTCCATAGAGTGGATCTGCCTTTACCTTTCTGCTAATTCAACTTATTAGCATATCATATGTTTACTTCTTGTTTAAAAAACTGCTTAATGTTTGTAAGATAAAGACCTTCACTTCAACTATTAACTAAAAAGATTAAAGTGAAATATCGAAATTCAAAACAGAAAAATTCAAAACAGAAAACTAAACTGACATTTTAATTTCACCATCAATACCATGTATGTTCTAAAGACAAGAAAATCCAATAAAATTGTTGCCATCATGTAGGCTATAACTGATGGCCTTTAGTGCAAATGGCTGTTTTTAAATTAAATTATCTGAATTTTTTTTTACATGTCTCTCAAGATGTCTTAAGTTAAAATGTATTTCGTCTACATTGAAAAAGAACTTCCTGATGTTGAAGTGGGATGGGTTTCCAAGATAACTTATGGAATTCCTCCTTTGCAGAACTCATAGACAAATCTGTGTTTTTATATGTCTATGGTAATTTAAATGTGGTTATCCTTAAAGTCCTAGTCTAGTCCAGGTAGCCTCCAGAGGTCCCTTTCAATCTCATGACCTGTAGTCAGCTTAACATAGTCATCTTCAGTAAGTGAAGTTTTTGGGAAAATTCCAAAATACACAGAAAATTGCACTATGTATATGCAAACAAGTAGGTGAAGAGATGGTTTATCAGTTCTGGAGATCTGTGTTTCTCAAACAAGGACATGCACAGCCCCGAGGAGGACATGCACAGTCCCAGGATAACAGAGTGTTATGCCAGGGTATATATGAAGCCTCGGACACATGTGGTCCATCTTCCTATACTGTCAGTAATCTGAAAACAAATGGAGAAAAATTTGCATTTTAATTTTCTTTTTATTATAAAAATATGGATGTATTCTAGAGTAGAATCCACATATTGTTGCATTAATAAAAAAAGGACATCAGATTTCAAAATAATTTGGGGCTACATTGACTATTCCAAAGTGGTTCTCAAGGGGCACTTGTTACTTCTTTTCTGCTACCCTTGTTATACTCTGGTGGAAATGTTTGCAGGGCTCTTCTGTAGGCAAAAAAAAAATGTATATGTATATATATATGTATATATATATATATATATACATATATATATATGTTTGTTTTTGTCTAAAATATTTGTTTCATTGCCCATGTCATTATCACAGCTTGAGTAGCAATGTTTTTAATGCTAGTGGTTAATTTATCAAGCTATTCAATAGAAATTTGCTTTGAAGGTAGCATATTAAAACTTGATATTTCAAAAATGAAAGGGAGATGTAAACCAGCCTCATGACTATGTATTTGTTGGTTACTTGTTTTGACAGACGTGACTACATATTTATTGGTTATTTGTTTTGACTGATTAAACATTAATGTCTGATTAAAAGTTAATTGTCAAAGTGTATCAAGCATGTAAAATTGTCCTTAGCATCTTTATTAGATTATGAGATTGGTTACATCCTATCTGTGACTAGACTTCTCTATTCTTTTTTTTTTTTGTGTGTGTGTGTGTGTGGTACTGAGGATTGAACCCAGGGGCATTTTACCTCTGAGCTACATCCCCAGCCCTGTTTTTTATTCTTTCTTTTTGAAATAGGGTCTCACTAAGTTGTGGAGGGCCTCACTAAATAGCTGAGGTTAGCCGCAAACCCGGATCCTCTGGTCTCAGCCTCCCAAGTACTGGGATTACAAGCGTGCACGCCACCACGCCCAGCTCTCGATTCTTATTGTAACCAGATATTCTCATATTCTCTCTCTCTCTCTCTCTCTCTCTCTCTCTCTCTCTATTTATCTATCTATCTCTATCTATCTATCTATCTATCTATCTATCTATCTCCCTGTCTCTCTCTTTCTTTCTCCCTTTAAATTATCATCTTGAGACTTTGAAAGCTGGATCTCTACATGGTACTAAAATACTCCAGAAGTCAGGAAGAAGTTGGAGATAAAGTGCATGCATATTCAGATCACTGAAATGACAGCTTTATTTTTAGCTGATTTTCATTTATAGATGCCTCTCAATTTTCTATCTAAATGTAGAGAGAGCCATGAATTCTGGCTTTATTTTCCAATTTGGGCATTTATTTTAGAAATGTCTGCAAATAGAGAATCTGTAAATATGACTCCCCCTTGCTAACCTCACACTTTTTTTCCCACCAAGCATATTCAAGTTGAGAGCCAGGGCCAGCCGACTTTGAAGGAAGAGTAGACACATCATTCTTGTTGCTTCTCCTGTTCCCCATTTTCCTTCTTTTTTTCTGGGAAAAAATGTTTATTCGCCTACCAGCTTTTCTTTCATTGCTGGGGGGGGACACCAGACTGACAGCATCTCTGCCAGTCCTGATATCTGTAAGCTTTTGCCAGCAGTAAAAATACCAAGATGTACACTGTTCTACTCAACTCATCTTTAAGCAGCTCTGCACTCATGGGGCTCAATAAAAATAATTTCAAGAATGAATTTTGGAACATTTGATTTGAAATCATGAATCAAAAGCCTATAAAAGAATCAAAAGAATACCAAACAAAACAATATAATAATAGTGTTTAATAATAACCAAGACAATAATTCAAATAGTGGAAGCTTCTCTCTAGTTTTGAATTTCTTCTGTAAAACCCCTATTTAGGGTCATTCAGCTTCTTGGACATTTTCAGTAGAAAGTGTCTCTTTGGATACCCTCAGTGAAAGTTCAATGCCCCAAATAGTAAACCACATTGAGAAATTCCACTATTACAAAGTCTAGTCTTATAATTGATAAAAAAATCTACCATGTATCTTGTCACAATGTCCTCTCGAAGAAAATACAAAATGCTTGTCCTTTCCCAACATGTATCTTCAAATATTTGAAGGAATAATATCTTCTATTAACCTAGTGGTTTGCTGGATCAGGTTTATTCCAGGTTAATAGAGCCATTTTTTAAATTTTCAGGAAAATTCTAAACTGGTTAAAAGAATCATACCAGGATCTGTGTGCACATCTCTTTGTATGAATTTGAACCTTCCTAAGATGTATAACTACAATGCACTAATAAAGATATAGAACAAAATATACAACTTTCAGTTAAAGAGATCATATTAAAAACAAAGATATTGAAAACAGCTCATCACTTCCTAATTATCTTACTACATTTTGCTGTGATCTATTGTTAAGGTTATTGATGTCTATATCTGCACAATACAAATACTACATATTGCTATATGCTATGCATTGATGATTATATTACTCCCAAATTCCTAAATTCAAATCCTAATCCTCATTGTGATGATATTTGATGTGGGACCTTTGCAAGGTGATTAGGTCATGAGTGGAGCCCTCAAGAGTGGAATCAGGGAACCCCAGAGAGTTCATTTGCCCCCTCAGCCATGAGGATGCAGAAAGATGACCTATGAGCCAGGAAGTGGGCCCTCACCAGACATGGAGTATATAGCACCTTTATCTTAGACTTCCTAGCATCCAGAACCATGAGAAATAAGCCACCCAAACTACAGTGTGTTGTTATATAGCAACCTGAAAGGACCAGGATACTATGTTACTGCACATCTATTCCTAACTCTGCATTCAGTGATGTCATACAGGTACCTGGAGATGGGCTATAATGGGAGTATTCACACCATGGAAAATAACAAATTTATTTATTCTGGAGAGCTGGTTGTTGGACATTTATTAGCATACCACTACCTAATCTCTTGTCCAGCTTAAAAATTGTATGCAGTTGTTTATATCATCTCATAATCTCTCAGTTTATTTTTCTGTGATTTTATGAGTTACTCCACTCATAACTTCCTTTGATTCTCTTGAATTTCTTTTAGTACCTGAATTTTTTTTGTGTGTAGCACTGGGGATTGAACCCAGGGGCATTCTATCTCTGAGCTACACCCCTAGCCCAGTTTTATTTTTATTTTGAAACAGGGTCTTACTAGGTTGATGAGAATCCCACTGTTTGCTGAGGCTGTCCTCAAACCTATGATCCTCCTGTCTCAGTCTCACAAGTACTGGGATTACAAGCATGTGCCACTATGCCCGGCTTAGTACCTGAAATTTAACACAAAATTCTAAATGCCTAGTAGAAGAATTTCTGCCAATGATTATTCTGTTATTATATTGATATGGCTTAAGGAAATCATTATTATTGTTTTAAACATTATTTAGGTGTTATGCAAACAATCAAGAAAAAAAGTATAAATTTCCCCATCTAACACCAGGATTTTGGCGAGGCTTTAATGGCATCAATAAAAAGCACCACAAAACCACATTTTGTTAACAAAAATATAAATAGTTATTAGACTTTATTAATAGCCATAGTGTCCTGGTCACAGAAAGTAATATTTCCACTATGTACTTCAATGATCAAAACAAATGTCAAATATTATTCTTAGTTTTAGTGCCTCATTTTAATAATAACATGGATCAATTAGAGTAAGTCTTCAGAAGAGTGCTCAGAATGGCAAGTAGTCTGGTTTTGATTTTGTTATTCTATGACAAGCTTAGCTTTCCAACTGTGTTTTAGTGAAATTAAAAGTAAAATTTGTTTACATTCTCAGGTAATTCACAAAAATTATTATAGATTATTTCATAATTACATAATATATATTAATAACTGAGAATTAATTATAATAAACCTGTTTTACATCAGTCTTTAGAATATAGGTAGGTAAAACATTCCTAAAGGTAGGTTATATTTCCATTTATATTTAAAAAAATAATCCTCCATATTTTGGGGAGTAAAAGAAACTCCAAAAATATTTTTTTGTGGTACAAAAAAAAAAACCCCAAAACAACAAAAACAGAGGCATTCTACCTCTGAGCTATACCCTCAGCCCTTTTTAAAATTTCTTTTAATATCTTTTTTTAAATTTCACCAGGTTGCTGAGGGTCTTGCTAAGTTGCTGAGGCTGCTCTCAAAACTCAGATCTTCTTGTCTCAGCCTTCCAAGTACTGGGATTACAAGCATGTGCTAACATGCCCAGCCAAAACTTACTCTTAAAAGTGTTAAAATGTTTCATTAATGCAACCAGAAATAATTATGGCAACAAATCAACAGAAAAGATTGTGTGATATACAACAACCTAGAGTATTATATTATGGAAAAATAGATATGTGGAACATGTAGCAGAAATGAAATGAAGAAGAAAGGTATTGAAAGCCTGGCATGGTGGTGCATGCCTGTAATTCCAGTACGTGGGGGGATGAGACTGCAGGGATCCCAGGTTCAAAACTAGCCTCAGCAGTTTAATGAGACCCTCAACTTTTTGAGGTCCTGCTTCAAAATAAAAAAGGGCTGGGGGTGTAGCTCAGAGGTAAAATGCCCTTAGGTTCAATCCCCAGTATTAAAAAAAGTAGGAATTGAATTGAAAGTTAGGAGATGAGATGACAAATGGTCATATATGTCATAAAAGAATAGAGAGCATACTTTGTAAGCATTAGAAGCTACTGGAGATTTGTCTTTAGCAACTGAGAGATAAAACTTGCAGTGTCGTTGGCTCTATTGGAGAAAAAAAAGGCCAAAGGCAGGGTGGTCGGTAATGAGTACACTACAATGCACTAGCCTGAAATTTTATGGAGGTCTTAGGAATACCAGTGGAAGTTGAAAAAGAACAATTCATCAGTCAGCATTTCACTATGTGATGTAAATACCTGACAACCACAACTTAGAGTAAGGAAGATTTATTTGCTTTTGGTTCCGAAGATACATATATATCTATCTATCATCTATCTATCTATCTATCTATCATCTATCTATCTATCATCTATCTATCTATCATCTCTCATCTGTCTATTCCATTTTATGATGACTGCCAAGCAGGAGCTGGGGCTACAGGTCCTTGGGACATGATAACAGGAAGCAAAGAGAGCAGGGGAGGGGTGAGGGACAAATGGCATCCCTAAAGCCACACCCCAGGGACCTACCTTTAGCCATGCCCTGCAGGGTCCCACCTCTGAGCAAGGCTGCCTTCAGAGTACGCAGTCCCAGGGACATTTTAACTTAAACCATAGTAGCAATCTATATAAAAATGTTAGTTAAAACTGTACAATATAAATAAGGATACAAACAAACAAAAGTACGAAGCGAATAAATATAAAGAAAACATATGGTACCATGATAAGTGTTATAGTTTGGACATAGTATGTCCCCTGGAAGAGCTCATATATGGCAAAAATGTTCAGAAGTGATATAATTGAATCATGTGGGCTATAACCTCATCAGTGGATAAATCTATTGATGGATTGATGGATTGATTTGGTGGTAATGTAGGCAGATGCAGTATGGCTGGATGAGGTAGGTCATTGGGGATGTGGCCTTGATGATTATGTAGGTCCTTCTCCCTGTCCCCTTGCTTGTCCTTTCTTCTTCCTGCCATCATGTGCTGAAATCCACAGATGTGATCTGGCCCAACATGGACTAAAACCTCGGAACCCTCTAGAACTGTGAGCAAATAAATCTTCCTTCTAAGTTGTGGTCATCAGGTATTTTGAGTCCAGCAGTGAGAATGCTGACTGAAATAGTCTTAGGAAGAAGAGGAAAAAAAACTAAAGAAAATTTACAGGAGTTCAGTTTTGAAGAAGACAATTAAATAGCTTGTGAGCAGACTGACGACACCTGCTTGTTCTCTAAGAGAACTGTAGGACTGAGAATGAGGGATGCACTTTGGAGAAAGAAGACCAGAAGGCCTCCTGATGATTAAGTATGGAATTTAGCTATTTTCATGAGAACATCTGAAGATGGTACCTTTTTCTTTTCAAGCATGTTGCAGAAATTTTGCTTTCCATATAGTTGCATCTCTGATACCACAATTTTCTACCACCAATGGAATATTTGTCTTCTTGAAAAATGTCTTTCTCTGAACAAAAGCTGAAAGCATGTTCCGGTAGAAGATTAAAAGAAGTAAGTGTACAGTATAAAGCAATAGTTCTTTGACATAAATGTATTGAATAAGTCGCTTTTCTTTTTGTAGTGTTGGAGAATATAATTAGAGAAAAAGAAGTTTTTCTCAAATCATCTTTTCTCTCTTTTAAAATCAAAGACATCCTCTGGGGGAGGGGTCTTCTTTTTCATGACTGTAGAGTTGAAGGGAGAAGGATTTTTCATAGCTGTAATGTACTTATCCTCCCAAATGTTAAAAACTTATTTAGGTTTACAAAGAAACTGCCTCCATACAATGAAAACCTCTCAGGAAGTCCAACTGTTTATTTGTTTGTTCTTTCAAGTGAAACAAATCATCATTAAAAAGGTTCAGCTTCAAATTAAGACCTTTTAGAGGCTTAGAAGGGCTTGCTCACAAAAGTTCAAATCCCTTAGAAAATGGCTCATTGCTGTCTCAGAGAAAAAGAAAAATAGCTACTGATGAGATTCAAATCATTCTCTATCTTCTCTTTCATTAATTTTTAACATAATTCATAGGCCATTATGCTCTGGAAATCAAAAGAATTATTCCTTATTGTAGCCCACCATTTTTCATCATTATACATACACAATGTCCAATTTCACCCCACTCATTCAAAATGGCGCTTCAAGCAGGCAAAGATTAACTCCAATACTTACATTTGGCTTTAATTCATAGCTTTATAAAGACTTTTACTAGTCTAAATATATATTTACACAATAGAAAATGATGAGTCATTTCTAAAATATAAACATACTAGTTTTAAAAATTGCTTAAATATGTATTTCTGCCTGTGATTTTTGCAAGATATTCCTATGTGATTCACAGCAATAACTTCCTAATATTTGAATCACACTACTTCTCAGCATGTTACAAAAACCTAACGAGAATGATCAAGGGGTAGAGATACCTCTCAAAGTAGTCAAAATATTTTCATCCTTCACCTTTTTTGATGTTAGACAATGTTGTGATTAGATATAGAATGGCCCCTTGAAGAGCTTATAAATTGGTGTTTGCAGTTGATATAATCGGAGTCTTGAGGGTTGTAATCCCAGCAGTGGATAAATCCATTGTAATGGATTTCCCTGGGTGGTACCCAGTAGGCTGGTAGGGTGTGGCTGGAGGTGGGTCCCTGGGGGTGCAGTCTTGGGGATTATATCTGGTTCCTCCTTCCCCTGCTCTCTCTCTTGCTTCCACCCTCCATGATGTGAGCACAGCCCATGTGTTCTTTCTCTCTCCACTTCCTGCCGCCATGCCCTGAGATCCAGGGTCCCCAGCCTCACATGGACTGAGGCCGAAACCATAAGAAAATAAATCTTCTTTTCTCTCAGTTATGTGGTCAGGTTTTTATATTATGGCTGTGAGAATGCTGACTGGAACAGACAGTCAGAGAGGTACTGCCCTCACTTCAAATGGAAATACCTTCAATCTATCTTATATTTTTTGATGCTGTTAGAGGGTTGCTGTTTAAAACCTCTAATCATGAAACACTGGGGCAGATGTTTCAGAGAATAATAGTATTCTCTTTCTATAAAGTGAAATATAATAGTGGCTTTTGTTCTTGGCTAGATACTCACTTCATTACATCATCAGTCTATCTTTGCTTTTAGTCTGTTGCACATTTAAAAATATCTTTCAAATCTTATTTTCTGTTGTAGGGAGATTGCTGATAAGTACTGTTTGGTGGCCAAAGTCATTGTCATTAGATGCCAGAGGCTGGTATCTCTTTCTTACCATGCCACTGCCAGTTATGAAGAAGAATTGCAGTGTCCATAGATATGGACATCAAAAGAAAAGAAGCAGAACAATAGAATTTATCTGATCTCTGTTATTAATGGCATCTATTTATAATAGTAGAACAGTCTAATGTAAACATCGTCTCAGGATTTTTATAAATGCTGCATGCTATATCTTTGTTTTGAGTATCCTCTGAGAATTTCTGTAGATACCCATGTAACATATTTGCCCCTGGACGACTACTCCCCTGCCCTGCTCTCATCATTTTGTAAAGTAGAAATTGATAAGACTGGTTTTCTGGGTAACAGCCTTTGAGATGCAGAGCTGTGTTGAGGAGGTTTACTTAGGAATGCTCTCTAGGTAAATAACGGCTGGTAAGTGAATGACGCAAGATTGGGCAGAAAGAAAAGTTGAACTGAGAGATAATCACAACAAAGGCCTATGGGAGTCTCAGGGAAGCTCTGGAGCTGGCATATCCTTTCAGACCTGTCTTACATTGAGGCAAGGGAGGATCAACTAATCCTTTGGTTAGCAGCCTGAGGATTCAGCGCTTAGGCTTGTATAATCATTGGAGTAGGACCTGGTATCAGATGCCAAATTTGGGCATGAATTATATCAGAAATATTTTTTCTAGAAACATTTATGTTGATGCTTCAAAGAACTTAAGCCTCTGTCTCCTTATCAGGAGGGTTGCAGAATTTAGAAATTTTGAAAAATTTTTATTGAGGACCTATAAGCCAGGTATACCATATAAATGCCATCTTTAATAACCATACATAAAGTTCACACGGCAGGTTTACATGCAAACCTATGTTTGCCTACCCAACTGTTGTACTACATTCTTTTTAATCTTTGGGGAGAGGATTTGGATTGGAGGCAGGTACAAAGTCTAGATTATGAAACAAGAGTCAATAATCAAGTCAAGAGGTCTCATGGCAAAACCTGGTCACATCTTCGAAAAATACTCAGGCCTCTAGGTAGTGCAGCAATTGATGTTAGACACCTAAAAGACTAATATGCTTTAAGAGGATTAAGACATATTATGGCATCAAGAATAACAATGCTAAGAATAGTCAAGTGCCTAATATGTGCCAGTCCTGTGTTCATTATTTTAGACAAATTATTTTACAACATAAATATCATTATTACTATTACTATTATTATTATTATTATTATTATTATTATTGGTAGTAGTAGTAGTAGTAGTAGTAGGAGGAGGAGGAGGAGGAGGAGTGGGGATTGAACCCAGGGGCATTCTACTTTTGAGCTATACCTCCAGCCCTTTTTATTTTTATTTTGAAATAGGATCTCACTAAGTTGCTGAGGCTGGCTTCAAACCTGTGATCCTCCTGTCTCAAACTCCCAAGTACTGGTATTATAGGCATGTGCTACCATGCCCAGCTCATAAATATCATTATTATTCTCATATTCTAGGTAAAAAATATAGAGAAGTTAAATGACTTTCCAAAAACCATATTACTGGTGAGTAGCAGATTTAGAATTGAAATACAGTCTATCATACCTTAAAATCTGAGCTCAGAGCCATTAATCAACAATCTCTCTGAAATATAGAAATGTCAAGATGTAAAATTGCTCCCATATTGGTTTATCATAGAAGCTTCAATTATCTCTTTCAAGAGTCATTGTAGTTTTGGGGAACAGAGCTTACTCTTTTTGTCTGTGCCAGATGGATCTTTTATCAACTTGTTGAAATTGGGAAGTCCATTTCTTAGAATCTCTTCTTTATACCAGGATAGAAATGGCCAAAAGAGAAATGTGTGTGAAATTTTGGAGGAGGAAGTGGATGGGCAGCCATTGTTCTCCACAGGTTGTCACAATTAGCTGTGGTGACAGACACAGAGATTTAGGTAGGTCCCAGGTTGTTCTTTCTTTCCTCCACTTTTTTTTTTTTTTTTGCAGTACTGGGAATTGAACCCAGGGGCATTCTACCTCCAAGCTACACCCCCACCCCTATTTTTTTATTCTTCATTTTGAAACAGGGTCTCACTAAGTTGCGGAGGGCCTCACTAAGTAGCTGAGGCTGGCTGTGAACCTGGATCCTCTGGTCTCAGCCTCCCAAGTACCGGGATTACAAGCGTGCGCCACCATGCCTGGCTTCTCCACTTTTAATATAGCTCTTCTCCCTGAGTGCTGACTCTGTAGACCATCAGCAACCGCAGTCGCATCACCAGTTGCTTGGATGGATGTTTGGAGAAGTGAGGGCTCTGTATAAACATCCCTACTAGCTCCCTTTCATGGTCTCATTTCAGCAGCTCGCTGTGCTGGCCATTCAAATTGACCAGCTGGTGAATCTTCTGAATCTCCAGCTTTCCCTTTTGGGTCTTCATTACTCCAGTTCTTCCCACAATTATTTGAAGTCTAATTCCTGTAATAAATCCCTTATCCCATGTTTAGAATGGTTCTGCCTCCCATAAAGAATGCTGAGTGACACCGAAATTAGTGCCTGAAAGTGGTCACTACCATAACAATATCCAGAACCATGAGGCTCTGGGGGGGGGCAAGAAATGAGCCTCAATGTATTTATAGAAAAATTCACAAAGTGTAAAGAAAACTTTACTGGAGAATGCATCATGCAATTGGATGCAAAAGAACAAAGTTCAAACAGAAAAGAAGTCTTTGGGCTCCAACTTTCTATAGGCAGAAGGTAAATTGAGGGAGCTACTGAGAACACATGAATAAATTTTTAAGGAAAAGAAATGCTATCTCAGAGGAAGGTACCAAGACTAGCGAGTGACAGAGCTGAGAACGAGGTACTGTAGAACTACTCCCAGAGAGCAGAACTGAGGACCAATCAAGAAATATTAAACTGGGCGTGGTGGTGTACACCTGTAATCTCAGTACTTGGGAGGCTGAGACGGGAGGATCACAGGTTTGAGGCCAGCCTCAGCAACTTAGTGAGGCCCTTAGCAACTTAGTGAGACCCTGTTTCAAATAAAAAATAAAATAGGGTATGTATGTGTGTGGGGGTATAACTCAGGTAGAATGCTCCTGGGTTCGAATCCCAGTACCACACACACACACATGAAGTTGGGAAAATTGAAAACATACTATAAGCTGTATTTTGTTTTAGTTTATCCTTTCTTTTCTGTCCTTTTGTTGTCTAGCTGTAGTTTTGGAGTTGCTAAGAATTTGTGACTGTGATTCTCCTCCTTTTTTGAACAGAAGTATCTGTTGTAGTTATGTTCTTTCATACCATTGAATTCTATTGTTGTTTTGTTTTTGCTTTTTATGGTAGTAGGGATTGAACCTGGGGTATTCTACCTCTGAGCTACACCCCCAGCCCTTTTTATTTGGAAAGAGAGTCTTGCTAAGTTACCATGTATTGGCCTTAAACCAGTGATCCTCCCATCTCAGCCTGGCAAGTACTGGGATTGCAGGCATGTGCCACCACCGGACTGATAATTCGTATTTTTTTTTTTTTTTGCTGTACTGGGGATTGAACCCAGGGGCATTTTACCTCCAGGATACACCCCCAGCCCTATTTTTTATTCTTTATTTTGAAACAGAGTCTCACTAAGTTGCAGAGGGCCTCACTAAGTAGCTGAGGCTGGCCGTGAACCCGAATCCTCCAGTCTCTGCCTCCCAAGTACTGGGATTATTAGCGTGTGCCACCATACCCAGCTGATAACTTGTATTTTAAGTACAAAGATGTTTAGGTTAAATTGAGTTGCATTTGTGAGCGCATCCACAGCTGAGTCTAACTTAAATGAGGTGATCTTGTATTTTGAATCTGATCCATATAATTGATCAGCTAAGACTTTGGGATTCTTATTTGGAAATTAGTGCATTTTTTTGTGGTACTGGAGATTGAACCCAGGAGAATTCTACCTCTGAGCTATACCCCCAGCTCCATTTTTATTTTTATTTTGAAACAGGGTCTCGCTAGGTTGATGAGAGTCTCACTACTTTACTTGCTGAGGCTGTCCTCAAACCTGCCATCCTCCTGTCTCAGCCTCCCAAGTACTGGGTTATAAGCATGCACCACCATGCCTGGCCAAAATTAATGCATTTTGTATATGGAAAGAATATGAATTGTCATCAGTGAACAATTTCTCCCAAGCCTAGACATACGTGCTGTTCCTTTCATCAAAAGACAGAATCTATTCCCCTTTTTCTTGAATCTTGGCAGGCTTTGTGACCTCCTTTAATCAATAGATAAAGAGGAAATGATGCTGTTCCAATTTTGGACCTAACTCTTGGTTGGCTTGAAGTTTCTACTTTCGCATCGGGTCTCTACATTACCATGTAAAATGTCTGACTACTCTGCTACAGAGAGAAGTTCATTACTATTAACTATTCGATTCAGCCAAGCAGATATGTGAATGGATAATGTGCTTGGAGATTCCAGCCCCAGCAAAGCCCACTGTGGAATGTAACTTCATGAATGAACTCGGCCAATGCCACATTAGAGCAGAAAAAACCTAGCTGGCCCCAGCCAACTCACAGAATTATAAAAAAATAATGAATTGTTTTTGCTTTAAGCCACGAGGTTTGGAGGAGTTTGCTATATAGTAATTGAAAGACTTCCAAATAAAGACTTATTGGGACTTTATTGGAAAGACATCCAAATAAATAAATGAAAGAATGAAGGAGTAAATAACTAATCAGAACAAAAGCCTCTATAAGTGGAACCCTGTTCTGAGCAGATTTAGATTGTGGAAAGCAACCAAATCACAGTCTCAGTCATTTCAAGAATGTTTATTATAATTGTGACCAAGATTGATTCTTTATTTGTTAACACTCCATGCAAACTTTATACAACTTGAGCTATTTTAGGGTAGAGAATGATAGATAGATATATAGATAGATAGATAGATAGATAGATAGATAGATAGATGGATGATAGATAAGTAAAATCTGGCTGTGTTGAGGTCTCAATTCCAGGTCAGTTGTGAGTCTGCTCTGGGTCTTCAGGACTGACCTTAACCAGTGCTCAACCAGAACTGAAGGTGAGGACTTGCCTGACAGCTCCCAGCAGCGCCGGCCGGGTCAGCGTTCAGCCTCATTATCAGTGGTGGTCGGAATGGCAAGGTGGCAAGGCTCCTTGGCATAAGAAGCTGCAGGTTTTCAGTCTCAGATGCTGACAATTATCATCCTCAGGTTGCTAGGGACTCCCCGTGGTTGTCAAGGTGCTCTTGGGCAGCACACCTTGAGCCTACACAAGGCATTGCACCTTGTGTCTGGTGCCTATGTGTTGCCCCTGATACTCTGGGTGTGTTGTGTCTCACCTGTGTGTGCTGCGAGAGTTATGCTTGCACAGTGCACATCATGCTGGAGTGTGGTGAGTCACACCCAGGTATGCTTTGGGAGTTTAGTCCCTCTTTGGCTTTAATGAATCCCCCTTTTAAAAATATATATGTATGCTCCATACAAAGCAGATTTTATTACCAAGGATATCACTGGTTGTGTTACCTTTTCTTCCCTCATGCTATTCCCAGCTAACACTTTTTGTGAGGTTGTATACCTATGATCGCCCATGGAAGCCAAGGTGCTAGGAAAAGGTTCTGCCTCTTCGTGCGTATTGAAATAAAAGTGAGGGAGAAATAAAAGAATGTTGTTGTCTTGTTCCCAAAGGTGTAGATCAGAATGGTGCTTTGTTTGTTTGTTTGGTAGCAAATATTGAAGTGACTAAAAAGAATGAGGTAGGGAAACCTAAAGTAATAAAGGAAATGACATGGAGAATGAGAGTTTAATACTTTGGGAGAAAAGGACTTCTAAAACAATAGTTAGACAAAGTGCAAAGACCTAATACACTAAAAGGATCAAAATTGAAAAGGATCAAAATGTCATTGACAGGCTGCATATCAGCACTAAGCAAATAAACTAATAAAAAAAGAAAAAAGAGGGAAAAGAAGAAAGAAAGAAAGAAAGAAAGAAAGAAAGAAAGAAAGGAAGGAAGGAAGGAAGGAAGGAAGGAAGGAAGGAAGGAAGGAAGGAAGGAAAGAAAGAAAGAAAGAAAGAAAGAAAGAAAGAAAGAAAGAAAGAAAGAAAGAGAACGGGCATGGTGGCGCACACTTGTAATCCCAGTACTTGGGAGGCGAAGACCAGAGTATCTGGGTTCGTGGCCAGCCTCAGCTACTTAGTGAGGCCCTCTGCAACTTCGTGAGACCCTGTTTCAAAATAAATGATAAAAAATAGGGCTGGGGGTGTAGCTCGGAGGTAGAACTCCCCTGGGTTCAATCCCCGGTACCGCAAAAAGAAAGAAAGAAAGAGAGAGAGAGAGAGAGAGAGAGAGGAAAGAGAAAGAAAGAAAGAAAGAAAGAAAGAGAGAGAGAGAAAGAAAGAAAGAAAGAAAGAAAGAAAGAAAGAAAGAGAGAGAGAGACAAAGTGATAGGGAAAGTTTATTTCAAAATAGTCAGCTATAGTTTTGCTGGCAAGTTTGCATTTGAAACTGATTACTTGTCTTGGCTCCTCAGGGATTACAGAGTGTGAAAATGATAGACATAAGGAAATAGGGAGGAGCGAAAAAGATAGACTTTATAGATACTACTAAAAAAGCAATAATGAGGAATGATTTAACAAAACTCAAAGGTTTCAGATCATTTGAAAGCCTGAAACACCAGATGGCGAATATAGTTCAATTCAGACAAACATTAAAAAAGGATGTGTAGCAATGGAGAACTACAAAAGAGGGCTGTGGAAACACATTTCAGTGGACTAATCACCCAGCACACCAACCAGAAAATATTTGAAAACTTTTTAACTATCAGCTTAGTGCAAAGAAACAGTCTTCTAAGATAAAGGCCAGAATAAAAAGTGCTTCACGTTTTCAGTGTAAAGTGTTGGGAGAAGGATGAAAGAGGAGATAAGATAAAAAGTACTTAGCCATGGGAAAATGTAGATACTTTATGAAGCATGAGATGGTTAATCACAAACTCGAGAAGATTTAATTTCCTCCGTGGAAATAAAAAAGCATTGTTGTAGGTGTGTTAACTTATTTAATAGGGTACATTTTAGTACCTTATGTAAAACAGTGTCTAAAAATAGCCAGATTTTTTTCCCAAGTAGATATAGATTGAGTAATCTGTCAAGTAGCAATTGTTTATGCCTATGGTCTTAGTGACAGAGGAGGACCCATATACATTTATATGACTGAACCAACAGGAGCATCTCCCCCCTTAACATAGCCTGTGTTTACACGTAGTTTTTGTATTTAGGCAGGCATTTTGCATCAAGGAAGCTCAAGAGGAACTTTAATGCCCTCATCCTCACCCTGTTATTAGCAAAAATCTCATTAGGCTTTTCTTCTTGGATCCACAATTTACTCAGGGGACAACAAATTAATCCCTCCAACTATAGAATTTTCAGTATATTATTAGATTGTCAATCACATTTTAAAAAAAGATCTTTTTACTCTCAACAAGTATTTTTGAAGAAAATTGAGGCACCTTGTACTCCTATCTTTTTTTAAGAGACAAGTTTGACCCTAGCAGGCATGTTAGTTATGTGTTCCTGAATTAACTTATGATGTCATAGTGCACTTGTGTGTAGTGGTTTTGGATTGAATTTAGAATGACCCTATCAGGAGTGTCTAGAATCAAGACTTTAGGAGGAAGATAGTCACAGATACATCTATGGAAATATGGGAGGTTTAAAACCAAAAATAAATAAGTAAATAAAACCTTACATGGAGGTCTGTGAGGGTATCTGTCCAGATATTAAAAATCCAGTACTTACCAAAATATGATATAAATACTTAAAATGGACTCCTGTCTTGTGTTCAGAGGTCATAGACAATGGTCTTTATAGTGCTCCTTAAAACTGATTCTTCATTATTTTTTATTTCTCTTCAGTAAGAGTTTAATTTCCACTAGAATTAAAGTAAAAAAGATAAGAGGATTGACTTTTTAAACTTCAAAGTGAACTTCCCTGCTAAGACTAACTATATTTCTCAATATGGGGAATTGTAAGTTTTCACAATGAAATCATAAACTTTTAGTATACTTTGATTCTCTGCTTTATGCCTCATCCATCTGCCACACAGGAGTATTCTAGTTAGTATACTGATAATAGCTTGCATGCTTACTATGGGTAGTTTTATTACTCATAGGAACTGAAACAGTATTCTGTGTGCTGTGAAATGTACTCTTTTTTAATAAAAATAAAAAGTGGTTGATAATAAGAAATCTGATTTTAGGGTATTTGAATAAGATATATTTGAGTTTACTAAATAGAGGTTATTTACTTAAAAAAAGTTGGCCTAATTTGTTTTAGGTGAATTTCTCTTTTTATCAGTTGGCATGTAGGTACATGTAAACTTGCTTTTCCTATTAAAAACAAACAAACAAACATGATTGTGACCTCACTAAAGCAGGGATCCTATAATTCATTTTCTTATCCTCTGTGCTCAACATGGAGCTTACAAATGGTAGGCTGGCAAATATTTGTAGAAGAAATACATGAACTATAATTTAATACTTTCTGATGGTTTCAAAAAATGTAATAATATTAAAAGTGCATAACCAAGTCAAAATTAAATTCACTAAAATTTTTATTTTACTTAAAATTTTATGTATAGTCTACTTTTATGAGAAGAAAAAGAGGGTCACAAAAATATCAGAAGATGCTAGGCAGCTGCATTTTTAAAAAATATCAAGAGTCACTGAATCATAGAGTAACAGGAAAGTTATATTTAGAAGGAGACTTAAAATATGACAGTTCATGACATGGTATTTATTAAGGAACACACTTCACATACGGGAGTTGACTTTTTGCTCTAGTATGCTTTGCCTTGTACCTCCTTTATATAGAACAAACAGAAATGCTTTTGAACGTGACATTATGTCAGGGATTCTCAATTCAATTCTCTGATGTAGTTACAATAAAAAGGTTTTTCTACTACAGATGCTACCATTTCAATATTAATATAAACTAAATATAAAATTGTCAGCAGCACGTGGTTTCTGAAACCTTACTCTATTTAGTCCAATTGGATTATAACCTCTATCACCTATCTAATATTTTCTTCATAGACTATTGCCTTAGTAAGTTCAGGCTGCTGTGAAAAAGTACCATATACTAGGTAGCTTATAAACAACAGAAATGTTTTTCTCACTGTTCTGGATTTGAATGTCTGAGATCAAGGGTTCTGCTTAGTCCCTCTTCTGGATTGCAGACTGCTGACTTGTTGCATCTTCACATGGAGGAAAGAGTGGGGAGAGCTCTCCAGGATGTTTTTCATAGTAGTACTCATTCCATTTTGAGGTCTCCACCCTTATGACTCAATTACCTCCCAAATGTGTCATCCCTGAAACCATCCTACTGGGATTAGAATTCCAACATATGAGTTTTGCAACCCTCATCCTCATACTCTCCTTACCTGAGGGCAGAAATAGCAAGTTATTCAACAAAATATTTTCCCCATCCTCCCATAGTTGATTTCTTGCTGGACATAGGGCTGCCCAGCTAGATTATATTTCTCAGACTTGCTTCCAGATAGATGAGGTCCTTTGGCTCTGTTTTTACTAAAAGAATGTCATTAGGCATGAAGGTGACACTTAAATGTATGGGCCTTAAAATATTGAGCATGTGAGTTCTTTATAATTTCTCTTTCCCATGAGTTGGAACATAGCCATTTCTGGGATGTAGCTATGACTATACAGATAGACCAACTATGCGGATGGTAGAAGCTTGGTGTAAAAAAACTTAAGTCTCTGAATGATCTAACAAGTTGGAGCTGCCTACTTACCTGGAATATTAGTTTAGATCTGTTACATATGAAAAAATAAAGTTATATTTTTATGTCTTTATGTTTTGTACATCTTTATTACAGAAGCTTATTCTTCACCCCAACTAATACAGTTGTACCCAACTAAGGTTTTACTTACCCTATCTCAGAATGAAACTAAACCCATTATTTTAGATGCCAACACTTTTCCTTTCTAAATGAAAATTAACACATCTAATTATATCTGCTGATAGGTGCAGCATATTTCAGGAGATAATTTCCTTTAAGCAGTGACCATATTAAAACAACATTCCAATGTATAATGATTATGGAATAGAATTTCATGGTAGTGTCAATGAAAATATTTATGATATTTAATAATTTTTAGGTCCTGTGTATGAACAAATTCTGTACTGTAATATACTGACAGTTCGAACATTACACAGGGCTGTTTTCCAATAGTGATACTAAAAGGTAAAAGCCAAAAGGAGACTTGGTGCTTTTCATGACCTTCATTCCATTTGTTCATAAGTTCCAGGTGACTGACAATCTTCACCATCTTGATGTTACCTATCAGTTCCACTCTGTATGGGTAATCATCTGCCAACTTTAGATAGACAAGTATGGAGTTCATTTAATCATATATGCATTCATTCAGCAGATGTGTGTTAGATGAGTGCATGAACAGATACTGATTGAGTTTACCATGAGTCAGGCCCTGTTCAGTTACCTAGAAATTCAGTAATAAATGAAAGAGACTAATTTGCTGCCCTAGGATCTCTGCATTTCAATCGGCAAAAAGAAAATATACAAATAAACAAATAAGTAAATAAGAAATGCTCGGTTACTGATGAATACTATTGAAGGAAATGAAAATAGGTGCAACAAATAGTGATACAGTAGGAAGGAGGAATCTTTTGGGTGTTCCCAAATTCTGTTTTGAGATGGTCATATGAAGCTGAGACCTGGGTGATAAGTATAAGATAGGAATCAGAAAGCCTGGAAGAGAGTGTTTTAGGCAGAAAGACAGTAACCAAATTCTTGGGGGCATTTGCAATAATTTTTGGATCCATGTATGTGTTAGTTATCTAGTTATTCCCTAAAAATAAATAGCATCAGAGTGATATAAAAATAATTGGTGCTTCTATATAGAGCCTGAACTGAAATATTCAGACCTTTATCTTCACTTGGCTTAATACTAGATGCTTATGTGAATCAGGTATGCAGGTTTCATAACTGCTGGCAGAAGGTTTTTATCTAAAATGCATTCAAACAAGGGATGTTGTTCAGCATAATCATTTTTTATATTTATATTGTCTGCAATGCAAAATGAAAATGCTGTTAGGCAAAAGTTTGTGTGGTCTGGCAGGTACTGTTAAGAAGTAATTGCCTCTAACTAATAAAGTCTCATGAATTGTTGTGACTTCATTTTTGAGTCTACAACAAAGGGCTGGAACGATTGAATAATAAGAAAGTTAGCGAGGCCTGATGTTTAGGTGGATAATCTAATAGACATAAATATAATTAAATAACATAGAAAATAACTTAGCAAAAGGAAGAAAATCTGAAATTCCTCCTAGGCAACACATGTAAGGAATTCCTGAAAGAATACTTGAAGTATATAAACCGTTTTCTTGGTTAAAAATCTGCAAAAATATGAATCTTCACACTTTTGAGCATAAGCCTATTAAAATACCACAAGAAATGGACTTTGGATCTTGTATAAACTAGTAAGGGCAATTTCACTGCTGAGTGGAGTATCTGTGACCTGGAAAACAATATAAGTTCTTAAAAAATGACTCTCAACAGTTCTTTTAATAAGTTCAGGTAAATTGGAAATCAAGTATGCAATATGGTTCTTACTTTACCTCTATATCCTGTCTGCAATGCATGAAAAAATAAAAATGATATTTGCAATAACACAACATGAGCCAATCTATGAAATTTAATGTCCCAAAGAAGATTCAGCATGCCTGAACAAGAATTCAATGAAGAAAAAGTTACGATAATTATGAAACTTATGACCATTAAGTTATTTATGTTGTGTATATTTGCTGCATCTTTTTGTAAAGCTTTAAATAAGCAATCTAAGAAAATAATTTTCTGGGAAATGACTAAGATAATCGGAGATAAGAAATTAAAATGAATTATTTGGCAGCCACTGTATAGTAACATCAGATTCAATTCTACTATTGAAATTGCCTCTGTATTGTGAGTAGTTAGAGAACACTTTCTCAAATGATCTACATCTATTTCCAAAATTGTCATGATGGATAATACACATATTACAAATGATCATGGACTTTCCTTCTAAGAATCAATCCAAGGAGAAGTATTCAGGCAAATAGGTACCTTTTAATAAGTCGAATTCCAGCTGTGAACTTCAAGGCAATCACAAGAGATAAACATAAAGAACCCAGGCATAATACAAAATAAATAAGTCCTATAAAACTGGAAATTTGCAGGGTTCTACATCTTCAGGAATCCACAGGATGTTCATAAATGCACTTAGAGGGCAGGACTTTCAGAGCTAACATAAAATCTAGCTCATTATCTTTCTGTATTTCTTCTTATAAGAATTCTAAATAGAGGGTAGCTAGAATAGCTGAATTAATCTAAACTTCTTTTCCATCAAAAGTTCATTACAAGCGCCCTTGGCTCTGCTCTCATCTCCTTCATCCCTGCACATCTCTCCTGCATGACTTCAAAGAGAACTCTCCACACAGGAGCTAGGATAGGGAGGCTGGGGGATGAGAACGGGCCACCTCTGTTAAAAGAGAAGCTTAATTAAGTACATATTTGAAGAGTGCCTTTGACATGAAAAAGCAGTGTGAAAACTCAGTACTATTGACACTGAACGAGAAGTGCTTGGTCCTGGGAGCAAAGCCTGATAGAGATTAAGGGAAAAGTTTATATTCTCCTCCTCCAGGCAAGCATTTTTCATTGGGGTTCTTTATTGATCTGTCATCCTGAGAGAGTCTGTAAATCTAGCATCTGCATATTGATTCCTAGTTGGTTTGGAAGAAGAGGAAGCAGAGAGTAAAAGATACATCTTTCTTAAACCTGAATAAAACTACAGAGTGTGTGCTTGTAAATGTGTTCTCATTTCTTTGCAAAAGGATTTATAAGACATGTAAAATTTGGAGGCAAACAGATTATCTGTGTAATAAGAGGATCTTTATTTTCACTTATTACTTAGAAATTTAACTGGAATGTTTTAGTATTGAAATGACCAATATTAATGTAACAGCATGTGAAAATTGGAAGGTTAGACTGAAGCACCATGATTCCACAGATATAAAATCCTGAAGTGAGATGCCAAGCCAAAATACAAATCATTTTAAAAAAACCAACTAAATATAAGTCTATAATGCCTACAATTAAAGGATTGAGAAAGAAAGTGGAGAAAGAAGAGAGTATTTGTGGGCAATTTCTTTGAAGGGAGCTAGTGCTGGCCTCTAAATTTTACCATCCATTCCAAAGGTGAGGAGTGAGAGTCCCTCCTCTACCTCAAACAGTAAGAAGGGTTTCACTGAGAGTATTTGGACAGGTTGAGATTCACCCCCACAATTTGGGGGACTCTTGTCTGTACCTGACAAATGCCCTAACATTCTTCAGGGGAAAGCCATGACTCTAAGGTGGCATGGTTGAGAAAGAGAAGAGAGTTTGCTTGTAAAGTAGTTGCATTCCACTAAGAGAAGTATGAAAAACTCATACACATTTCTTGTATACAAGGTGTAGTTGACAAGAGGGGAGTGCCATTCCAGAGCTGTTATGATTTGGACCTGAAATGTCCCCAAAACCTCATGTGTTTCAAAAGCATGTCCTCAATGCAGTAAGATTCAGAGATGGGGCTTTTAGACAATGATGGGATCATGAGGGCTTTGACCTCATCAGTGGATTAATACATTAAACAAGATTAATCCACTGATAGCTGAATGAACTATTGGGAGGGGGCAGAGTTTGAGGAAGTAGGTCACTGGGGGCATGCCATGGAAAGGTTTATCTTCCCCCAAGCTTTTCTTTCTCTCTTTCTGCTTCTAGGCTGTCATGAGCCGAGCAGCTTTCCTCTGCCACTGTCTTCCACCATGATGTTTCTGCTCTTAGAGGCAACTGACCATGGACTGAATTCTCTGAAATCATGAGCCAAAATAAATATTTCCTCCTCTAAACTGTTCTTTTTTGGTATTTTGGTCATAGCAATGAAACACTGACTAACACAGGAGCCATGTGAAGTTCTGCCTGACAGGACTCCAGGAGAGACAGTGCAGATTTTGACTGCTGGAGTCTATGCATGAAGTGGGTGCCTCTAGGATTATGGTTAGGGAGGAAGCAGGATCTGAAGGAAAGGTATTGGACAAGTAGTCACAGAAGGGATAGCCAAAGAAGGCTAGCCAACAAAGAGTCCACAAAGACTTTAAATATCTTCCAGGACAAATTCCTACAATACCATCTTGTGATAGTATATGTCTTTTGGCCCCAACTCCCTTAATTTAGAAACAGGTGAGTATAGGAGGAGATGGCTGAAATGGAAGGTCTTTTCCTTCTTTTCTCTACCTGTGAAACAGCCAGTCTATAACCAGCCTCTGGCTCAGAGGGCAAAAGTTCAACATCAGGCTTTTGACCATTGAGAGCAAAATAGTGCAATTTCTTTAAAAAAGAGAAACTTTAATAATATTTTTGATTGATAAAATATAATTGTACAAATTTATGGTATACAGTGTATATGTAAACATGTATATATACATTTATATATTACATACAAATGCACACACAGACTATGACATAGTTAAATCAAGCTATTTACATATCACCTCACTTACCAATATTTTTCATGATGAAACATTTGAAATTTGCTTTCTTAGTTATTTTTAAATATATAACAAAATATTATTGATTATATAATCACTTTGCTATACAATAAATATCAAAACCTATTCTTGTCTATGTAAAATTTATACTTTTTCCAACAACTTCCTACTCCCTAGCCTGTGATAATCATCATCTAGTCTCTACTTCCATTTGATGTATAAATCATCTAGTCTCTACTTCCATGTATAAACAAGATTGGGTTGTATTGGTATATAGGTGTCTATCTTATTTAACTCAGCAAGATGTACTCCAGATGTATCCGTGTTGTTACAAATGACATGATGTCCTTCCTTTTAAAGGCTAAATAGTATTCTATTGGGTACATATACCACATTTTCTTTATCCATTCATATCTTGATGGACAATTATCTTGCATCCATACTTAGGCTATTGCAAATAATTCTGCAATGAACATGAGAATACAGCTATCACTTTGACATACTGATTTCAGTTCCTTTGGATATATACCCAGAAGTGGAAATACTGAATCATATAATAGTTTTATTTGTCATTTTTTTGAGAAACCTTCAGAGTGAGTGTTGAACAATATAATTTCTGAAATGACACTGTGCTTTTAATGTGAACTTACTGTGGAAAGTTTAGTTATCTAAAACTGAAAAGTATTTTGAGACCTTCAAATGTTTTATGCAATGTCAGGTCAAAATTACTCCTAATAGAAAAGAAAAAATATAGCAGGTTATAATAATAAAGTTTTGTCTTCAGTTTGCCCCATGAGTTGTGCTTTTAAAAAAATGATAATAGCTGGGCATGGCAGCACATGTCTGTAATCCCAGTACTTGGGAGGCTGAAACAGGAGGATTGCAGGTTTGAGGACAGCCTCAGTAAGTAGTGAGACTCTTATCAACCTAGTGAGACCCTGCTTCAAACATAAAAATAAAATAGGGCTGGGGTGTAGCTGACAGGTAGACTGCCCCTGGGTATCAACCCCCAGTACCACAAACAAACATAAAAGTTGTAATAAACCTAAAATCATTTTTTCCCAATGAAACTTTAGCTAAAAGTCATCTGATTAAAAATGGAACACATCTGCTATTTTGCTATGTAATCAAATTAATCACCACTGGACACAAACTTATTATTTAAAGTTAGAAGACAAATTTCAAACTCAAAGCGAACGGTTGAATAAAAAATTATCCAAGGCCTTCAGCCTTATATTAAAAGATATTAATCTAAGAATTAGCCTATTTATAATTATATAAGGTGAAAAATTATTCAGTATTTTACCAATAATTTAAAGACAAATCATAACATATACATAGTATCTATTTTATGATTTACACAATTTGTTAGAAACATAGGAAAGTTAGACAGACAAAGTAAGTTGTTTTTCATCAGAAATAGAGACCTGGCAGCCAAACTCCAACGGTTCAAAGAGAAGATGTATGATTGTATGGAAAGTTGACTAGATGGCCCACTTAAAGGTTTCTGATGTTTGTATGTATCTGAATTTTTAATGAAGACATTAATAAAAAAGAGACATATATTCATGGAAACTTAAATATTTAAAGGTTTAGCCATAGAGTTTTTAGTGTGAACTCAAGTAAACTGAAATGTCTCTGTTATGATCTGTCAATGATCGACATTTAAAATATCTTGAAGCCGGGCGTGGTGGCGCACGCTTGTAATCCCAGTACTTTGGGAGGCAGAGACCAGAGGATCCGGGTTCGTGGCCAGCCTCAGCGCTGTCTCTCTCTCTCTCTCTCTCTCTCTCCTTAGTGAGGCCCTCCGCAACTTCGTGAGACCCGGTTTCAAAAT
>PVJS01023877.1:0-29176 GCA_004027185.1 Glis glis
TTTTTTTTTTTTTTTTGCGGTACCGGGGATTGAACGCAGGGGCGTTCTACCTCCGCGCTATGCCCCCGGCCCTATTTTTTATACTTTATTTTGAAACCGGGCGGGTCTCACGAAGTTGCGGAGGGCCTCACTAAGTAGAGAGGGAGAGAGAGACAGGGAGAGAGAGAGAGAGCGCGCACAACCTGAGGCTGGCCGCGAACCCGGATCCTCCGGTCTCCGCCTCCCAAAGTACTGGGATTATAAGCATGCGCCACCACGCCTGGCAAGAAATGTATTTCTTAGTGATCTAGGAGGCATAAATTTCCAAACACACCACCTCTACAATAAACATTAATAAAAGACTTAATATGTCATTTCCAAAACAATTATTTTGATTATGTGAGTAATGAGAAATAAAATAAAAATTACAATATGGATAATCACAAAAACCAAATACAAGGTAGGACCTACCAAGAGTGTTTAAGATATGTCAGAACAGTATATTCTACATTATATCCATTTTCAATTCTATGCTTACCTTTAGTAGTTTAGTTGCCAGTTTTAAAACATTATTCACTAGTGTCAGTTCTTCCTTTTTATTAGGTTTCTTCTCCATTTTCAAGTAAAGGTTTATCTTTTATAAAAAAAGAGTAAATGAAAATATTTAAAACTATAACAAATATATTTCCCTCCTTTTTTTTCCTTCAGTGCTGGGGACTGAACCTTGGGCTTCATGCCTTCTAGGCAAGTGCTCTACCACTGAGCTATATTCCCAGCCTACAAGTATACATTTTTAAAAGAACTTGAAAGATATTCACTAAAAAAAATAATAGTGGTTCTTTTTTTGTGTGTGTAGTACCAGGGATTGAACCCAGGAGCATTCTACCTCCAAGCTACACCCTATTTTTTATTCTTTATTTTGAAACAGGGTCTCACTAAGTTGTAGAGGGTCTCACTAAGTAGCTGAGGCCTCCCAAGTACTGGGATTACAAGTGTGCACCACCACGCCCAGCAATAGTGGTTAAGTACTGAAATTATATGTGATTTTAATATTCTTTTTTATACTTTACTGTACATTTCAATTCTATAATAAACTTATTTTGTAATAAGAAATTAGAAATTATTTAAATGTATTTCTAATGTAATCAAAGCCAAAACAAAGAAAAGAAAACTGAATGGCATATTAAAAAGGTAAGGCACTTTATTCGCAGGGCCAAATCAACTTAAAGAATAAATAATAACTAGAATAAACTTAATCCATTGGTTTGTGGTTTCTTATTTTGAAATTAATTAAAAATACCTGTGTATTTCTGTTGTCTACTCTGTATTAGACAATTCTGGGGTCCCTGCCCAGTTACCTTCTTTGAAAACGCTCTAACCCCAAGCTCGTAAAGAAACATTGTAGGGCAGCTGCACTTACCCACTTGATCTGACATTCCCATCCCCAATCTGGCAGCTATAACCCCAACCAAAGCTAGTCAGTACACTAGATACTGTAGGTACATGAACTGAAAAGTTAGTAGAGTCCAGAGCAGAATTTACACAGAGGCAAACCCAAATCATGTGTAAGACAAAATTATAGGGCAGCAAGTGTATAGGGAGGCCACTGGATGGAACATAAGAGCAGAAATGAGAAACCATTAGCCCCAGAGGAATGTGGAGGAAGTAGGCGACTTTGTCCAATTCACTGAGGCCCAAGTATACTTCTTACAAATCTTTATCTTTGTTGGCTACTCTTTCCTCTCCCTTTAATTCTGCTTATTTCACAGGGTTACTGATTCTTTAAAATCAGACCATTCCTAATGAAAATATTCCAACAAGTTCATTGGCAACAGTTTCTTTATATAATTCCTATGAAATGGTGAGAGGAAATATTTAACAAATTCATACAAAATAAAATTAATCAAAATTATTATGCTTTATTCCTCATACTGAATAAAATTATCACTTATTCCCCAATGTGTCTCTGCTACATGGCAAAGCAAACATACCCACTAATGGTTTAAAATCCATCATTTCTATAAATACTGTTTCCTTCTTGTCAAATGAAAATAGGACATAAAAACAGTAGATTAGATTTGAAATCTGAATCAAGACAGAAACATTAAAGACTGGCTTGAACCCTATCAAATTTTAAGTTTTGCTTTATAGCACAAATGGACCTTAATCAAATATGTTCCTGAAAAAATGAAGTACATGAAAAGTTTAACTTAATATGTGGATTATGAAGATTAATTTATAACATGATAAACTCACCTGTTCAGTAAGTAATATTGAGGTATTGCTATATTTTTTACTTGTTTCTGATCCAAGGGTAACAAATCTTAAGAGAAAAAGTGTTAACGAGATGCACCAGATTACCAGTTCCCAATTGTAGTGACAATCAAGGAAGATCTCATGCACGTGAAGCAGCTAAAAATGTACGAAAAAAGGCATCATGAAGCAACGTGTGATTCACACAATTTCATTTTAAAAGAAAATTTATACTCTATACAGACTGTTCAAAAATGTAGTAGTATGTTTAAAAATATTCCATATTTATTATGAGATATTTTAAGCATCTTAGAAGTATAAAAAATAATGTAATTATTAGCCAGTGATCCTCTACCCAATTTTGTCAAATCTTAATATTTTGTAATATTTCAGATTTTTGAAAAATAAGATTACAGATCCAGTTGAAACCCCTTTAAACTTTCCCTTCACCCTGATACCCCCCCCATACCGTGTCCCACCCTGAGGTATTATTAAATTTGTGTTTATCTTTTCCATGAAGGTTTTTTGTTTTTTATGGTAGTGGGGATTGAACCCGGGGCATTCTACCTCCGAGATAAACCCCTAGCCCTATTTTATTTTTTATTTTGAAACAGGGTCTCTTGCTAAGCCAGGCGTAGTGGCACATGCTTGTAATCCCAGTATTTGGGGGTCTGAGAAAGGAGGATCGCAGGTTCATGGCGAGCCTTAGCAACTTGTGAGGCCCTCCACAACTTAGTGAGACCCTGTTTCAAAATAAAGAATAAAACAGGGCTGGGGGTGTAGCCCAGAAGTGGAATGCCTCTGGGTTCAATCCCCAGTACCACAAAAAACCCCAAAATCAAAACAAAACAAAACAACAGGGTCTGGCTAGATTGCTGAGAGTCTCACAAAATTGCTGAGGCTATCCTTGAATCTGTGATCCTCCTGTCTCAGCTTCCCAAGTACTGGGATTAGAGGCATGCATATAACACCATGCCCGGCTAAAAATTTCTTCATTTTGAAACAGGGTCTTGCTGAACAATCCCATACTGGCCTTGAACCTGGGATCCTCCTATCTCAGCCTCCCAAGTACTGGAATCTCAGGCATGCTTCTCTAGTTGTTTTAATGTTCCTTTTTGTGATACTTAGAGAGGATGAGTATGTTTCACTTGCTTATTGGTCACTGGGTTTCCTCTTCTGGGAGTTACCTTTTATTTTATTTATTTTTGTTTGTGTGGCACTGGGGATTGAGCCCAGCCAGAGGCATTCTACCTCCGAGTTACACCCCCAACCCTATTTTATTCTTTATTTTGAAACCGGGTCTCACTAAGTTGCAAAGGGCCTCACAAGTAGCTGAGGCTAGCCATGAGCCCAGATCCTCCGGTCTCAGCCTCCCAAGTACTGGGATTACAAGTGTGCGCCACCACGCCCGGCTGGGAGTTACTTTTTGTATTCTATATACACTTTTTCCTATTAGATTGTCTTTCTTCTTGATTTCTAGACGTTATTTACATAATCTGAATAACAATCCTGTGTAAGTCATATGTTTTGCTAGTATTTTCTCCCAGGTTCTGGTTTGTTGTTTATGGTGTCTTTTGTGATACAATTTTAATTTTATTTGTAATCAAATGAAAATTTTTATAGTAGGATTTTTAATCCACCATGGATTTATTATATATGGTATAAAATAATTTTATTTTACTCCAATCTTATTTTATTTTTCCATTATGTAAAGCCTTCTTATGTTGATTTATAATGCCATCTTATCATATATCATGTGTGGATTCGTAGCACTCTATCCAATTGGTCATTCTAGACCCAAGTCAAAATAATGTCTTCCTGTAACTTTAAGTCTCTTCATGCTTCCAGATGAGTTTCAGAAAGTTTAACATGTTCTTTTCAAAAAATAAACATAGTGTTCTGTTTAAGTGCATGTGATTCCAACAATTCCTTGAGGAGAATCAATGTGAATTTGAGTCTTTCTATCCATTAACATGGTTAATTTCTTTCAAAACTGTGTGTGTGTGTGTGTTACTGAGGATTGAACCCAGGGGCATTCTACCTCCAAGCTATACCCCTAGCCCTAATATTATTTTTTTATTTTGAAACAGGGTCTCACTAGGTTGCTGAGAGTATGTTGCTGAAATTGGTCTTGAACCTGAGATCCTCCTGGCTCATCCTCCCAAGTACTGGGATTACAGGAATGCGACACCAAGCCCCACTCTTTTGTAACTTTTAATAAAGTTTTTATCATATTCCTCCATTGGGTCCTACTTATCTTTTGTTGGGAGTTATTCTTGCAAACCCTGTATTTTTTTTTCTTGTTGCTACTGAAAATGACATTCAGTTTTTATACATGGCAGGGGCCAACAAGTGATGGTTCATTGGCTAAATTTAGCTTAAGGCCTTTTTCTGTTTGGTCTTGGAGTTACGAATAACTTTTACATTTTTTTCAAAGGAAGAAGGGGAAAAACAAAAGAATATTTCAGACAAAAGTCTAAAATATTAACTATGTAATGTATCAAAAAAGTATATATGAAATTTTACTATATGGCCCATTATAGAGTATATTTATTAATCTGATTTATAGAAATAAAATTGATATTTTTACAATGATGCTGTATTTTTATCTTGATCATCTAAAATATATATTTTGAATAATGTGTTCATAAAGTCACTTGAATATCTTACATAAACAATCATAAAGTCTATGATTTTGTTTTTCTCCCCCCAAACTTTATATCATTAATTTTCCCGTCTTTGTTCGTTAGCACCCTCCATCAAAATGCTGAATCGGAGCTGGGCATGGTAGTGTACGCTTGTAATCCCAGTACTTGGGAGGCGGAGATAGGAGGATCCGGGTTCGTGGCCAGCCTCAGCTACTTAGTGAGGCCTTTCACAACTTAGTGAGAACCTGTTTCAAAAATAAAGAATAAAAAATAGGGCTGGGGGTATAGCTCGGAGGTAGAATGCCCCTGGGTTCAATCCCCAGTACCGCCAAAAAAAAAATGCTGAATTGGGCTGAGGGTGTAACTCCAAGGTAGAACGCCCCTGGGTTCAATCCCCGGTAGTGCCCCCCACACACAGAAAATAAAATACCCTAAGGTAATATCATTATGTGTAATATTTGGTACAAATTTTGAAAGATATGCTTTATCAGATTAAGGACAGTACTTCTTAATCCTACTATTATAAATCTCCACTGAAAATTTACAAATCGTTACAAATTGTTTTCTGCATCTATTGATATAATTGCATGTTTTCTTTTTCTTTAACCACCTAGAGTAAATTACATTAATGGGTATTCTTTTTTTTTTTTTTTTTTGCGGTACCGGGGATTGAACCCAGGGGCTTTCTCCTCCGAGCTACACCCCCGGCCCTATTTTTTATCCTTTATTTTGAAACCAGGTCTCACAAAGTTGCAGAGGGCCTTACTAAGTAGCTGAGGCTGGCCGCGAACCCGGATCCTCTGGTCTCCTCCTCCCAAGTACTGGAATTACAAGCATATACCACCATGCCCGGCCATTAATGGGTATTCTAAAGTTGAAAATCTCTGCATTCCAGGATAAACTATCTTGATGATAGCATACTGTTTTAAAATTTCTGGCTCTAACTCTGTAATATTTTGTTGAGGAATTTTATATCTAAAGTCAATAAGTGAAATTAACTCAAATTTTCTTTTTTTTTTTTTGCAGTACTGGGGATTGAACCCAGGGGCATTCTACCTCTGGGCTACACCCCCAGCCGTACTTTTTATTCTTTATTTTGAAACAGGGTCTCACTAAGTTGCGGAGGGCCTCACTAAGTATCTGAAGCTGGTCCCGAATCTGCGATCCTCCTGTCTCAGCCTCCCAAGTACTGGGATTACAAGCACGTGCCACCACGCCCGGCAGTTTTCCATTTTCATACTTCTCTCTAGTACTGGTATCATGTGTGGGAAACTGTTCTAAGTCTAAAAAATATTGACTTAAGGATTTATGGCTTCTTGCTTGCTTTAACAGAAGAATGCCTTTCTTGAGGAACTGAAGACAGTGACCATGATGCCCCTTCACTATCTAAGCTATTTCCTCCTGTTTTGCTGCACCTGTTGTTTGCTTTGCTTAAGGGTGGAAGACTGCCCCAAGGAGGGAGCTGAAGACAGCGACCTCTGCCGCTCTTGCAAAAGTGCAAAATAACAACTTATCTTCTAAAGCATTCCTAACACAATGCTCTACTCCTTAGCCAGACACAATGATTTAATGAACCAGCCTTAATTCTGTAAACCTGTAATAAAAGGAAGAGCTGAATTTTGTTTGGGGAGTTTGGCTCTCTTGCCTTCTCCCCTCTCCCCTCTTTGAGAACAGGAATGAAGTCTCAAGTGCATTTTTTTTCATCGTGTTGTCCCGTGCCCTGCTGGTACAGAGCCCAGCATCAAGTTTATATTAGCTTCATAAAATGAGATGAGGAATATTCCTTTTCTCTATTTTCTAGATCTTTTGTATATGGTTAGGATCATCTGTTTGTTTGAATATATGATAAAATTTGCTTACAAAATCGGATGGGTCTGGAGGATTATTTTAATGGTGTATTTTAAACTACTGAATAAATACGATCTACAGTTATAGGTCTCCTCAGCTTTTCAATTACTCTTTGGGTCAGTTTTAATAACTGATGCATTTCTACAAAATTTTTCATTTACACTTTCAACTTTAATGGTATAAAGTAATTCATACTACTTATCACTTAAAAAATTCTCAATTGTAGCTGGGCATGGTGGCGCACGCTTGTAATCCCAGTACTTGGGAGGCTGAGACAGGAGGATTGCAGGTTTGCACCCAGCCTCAGCTACTTAGAGAGGCCCTCTGCAACTTGGTGAGACCGTTTCAAAATAAAGAATAAAAAACAGGGCTGGGTGTGTAGCTCAGAGGTAGAATGCCCCTGGGTTCAATCCCCAGTATCGCAAAAAAAAAAAAAACCCTCAATTGTACCAGTAAAAAGCACAGTTTAATACCGTACTTTTTCTTTTTGAAAATTTGTTATTTAAGCCGGGTATGATGGCGCATACTTGAAATCCCAGTACTTGGGAGGATGAGAAAGGAGGATCCGGGTTCGCAGCCAGCCTCAGCTACTAGTGAGGCACTCGGCAACTTAGTGAGACCCTGTTTCAAAATAAAGAATAAAAATAGGGCTGGGGGTGTAGCTCGGAGGTAGAATGCCCCTGGGTTCAATCCCCAGTACTACCCCCCCAAAAAAAGAAAATTTGTTATTTATAGCTGGGCGTGGTGGTATATGCCCGTAATCCTAGTACCTGGAAGGCTGAGATAGGAGGTTCGCAGGTTTGAAGCAGCCTCAACAACTTAGTGAGGCCTTCAGCAACTAAATTAAAAAGGGCTGGAGGCGTAGCTTGGAGGTAGAATGTCCCTGGGTTCAATCCCCAGTACCACCACCAAAAACAACAAAAGAAAATTTGGTATTTATGTTTGTTTTAAATTTTCTAAGTGTACAAGTTTCTCTGTTGCTGTCATTGTTTTCTACATTGACTGTTTTACAGCTAGATCATGTGGTCTGTATGGTATCAGTGATTTGATATTAGTTGAGAATTATTTTGTGGCCTAGTACATGGAAAAGTTTTTACAAACTGTCCTTGTGCCTGAAAAGAATTTTATTAGTTCAGAAAAATTCATAGCCTTATCTAAAAGCATTATATTGTGTTATGCTATTCTTTCCTCCTACAATTCCTATTAGACTTATGTTGGATTTCCCACCTATGTCTCAATATCCTCTTCACATTTTCTACCTCCTTGTCTTTGTCTTGGATTCTAGGTCATATCTTCAGTTTCCCAGTTCACTGTGTCTTTACCTGTCTTTAATCTGCTTTTAATTCTGTTCATGGTGTTTTTAATGTCAATGACTACATTTTTCATTTGGTTCTTTTTCAAATCTCTCTGTTCTTTTTCTCTCAGTGTAATCTATGTCTTTAGTCATTTTAAACAAACTTAGTTTCCATATGATCAGTCTATTAACTGAAACAGCTGGAGGTCTATTGCTTATTGATCTGCTGACTCACTCACGTTTGATTTTTTTCTTTACTGCTTTTAAACCTCAGAGGGCTTTCTCTGTGGAAATCCTGTGAGCTTTAAGCTGAAGTTGTATCCCTCAGAAGAGTCTTGAGTTTTGCTTCTGCTAGGTATCTCAGGGCCTAAGGCCACTTTTTTATATTAACTTCTTGACATGGGGATTACAAGGTAAGATGTATAATGCCAACTTGAACCCTAAACCTGTAATAAGGGCAGACCTACAATTACACATTGTTAAGAGAGACATTTCCCTCCTCCTTGCCATCCAGACCCAGGAAGAGTCAGACAAAGCTTCCTCACTGTCTTCCTGTGTAGCGAGCAGACTTTTCTTAATCTACTTTGCACTGAAGCTGTAGGGCTTTGAGGTTCTGACTTCATGGTGTGAGTACGTTTAAGGAGATATGTAGGACAAGGCCTCATCTCCTATCCTCATGTGGGAATAAAACTTTGTAAGGATCTAAGGTTGACAATGCACCCTCACCTTCTTATCCTAGGGCTGCCATAGGATTAATGCATATACTTAATTGCTCTGGTTTTCAGTTTTATCTATATTTTTAGCCTCTAACTGTCTTGTAAATTCAGATATGTGTATAATATGCATATTGAAAAGCTTATATATGGCTAGTTTTCTCTCTCCCAGCATTGTTTGGAGTTTAAAAGCAGAAGTATTTTCAGGTAATCTGTCATACTATTTGAAATGGAAGTCAAGTTGCAGTGACAATGCAGAGATAAGTAAAATAAATTAATATTAAATGTGAAGAATCAGAGATTGGTGGAACAATTTCATAACTCTTCTGACTCATGTTTCTGAATATAAAGACAATCACATGGAGTCCAGACAAAAATTACTATACTTTAATTCAACAAAAACTTGAGCATATGCTTACTGTAAGTCCATGACACAGAGAAGAAGAGATGCATTTACTTAGTCTACTGAAAAAAATTACAAAAAGTCAATTTCAAAATTTACCTTAGGTCTAACTAGGCTTATTTATATTATCACTTTGACTATTTATTACTAGAAAGCCTATGAAACTTAATATTTAATATCTGAGTTTAATTTCTCCACAGAACAGTTAACTCACCTGTGCACAACAGATAAATACAACTGAGATAGTCAACAAGAAGGCAGATGACACTATGACATCAACTGATCTCTGAGGACCTCGACGCTGGGGGAGAAAAAAGTGGAAACACTTTTAAATATATTTACTAATTAACAGATAATTTCCATGTTTTCAGTTATGGTGTTGATCCATCACTGCAGGTTGGTCAAAGCTTATAATGCTAAAAATATTTCTAATTTGTCAGATGAATTTAATAACAGTCTTATTTCCTGATAATTTGCAACATAGTAAAAATGGTATCTACATAGCATAGAATCACTACCATAACTTTCAAATATTTCTTTTTGTCAAACTTACAATCATTTATTCAACAATTGTTTCCTGAATACCTGTTCAAAACTAGGTACTGTACATGGTGCAAGAAATGCAGCCAAGACCAAAACAGGCATGGTCTGTACCTTCACAGGAACGAGTGGGGAAGTGCCACATCAAGCTCATAACCACAGATATGTGATAAGCTATGTGTGATGAATGCCAGAAGGAAAGATATAGATAGGCTGCTTTGAGATAATTGTCGGGGACACTTAATTTAGATTTAGGGGTTAAGAGTATGGGCCTGGGAATATCTCCCTGAGGAAGTGATATTTAGACTGAACTAAGGGGCAGGATGGCAGAGAAGTGTTCTAGGCAAGAAGGAAGAGTATAGGCCAGTGCATAGAGCAGGAACCATCAGAGTATATTTAAAGAACTAAAGCAGTCTAGAAGGTTAGAGAGGTAAGTATTTCAAAATGAGCCAAGAAAGGTAGATAAAGTAAGCTCTAAATCATGAAGAGCATTATAAACAATATTAAGATTTTGCTTTTAGCCAGGCGTGGTGGCACATGCTTGTAATCACAGTACTTGGGAGGCTGAGACAGGAGGATTGCAATTTTGTGGCCAGCCTTAGCATCTTGTTATCAAGGCCCTGTACAACTCAGCGAGACCCTGTTTCAAAATAAAAATTAAAATAGGGCTGGAGGTATAGTTTAGAGGTAGAAAGCCCCTTTATCCCAAGAGCAATGGAGATCTTCCAAAAAGTTTTAATAATTAAATGAAAAAGATCTCTTGTGACAGACTGAAGAAAGCATCATAGGAGGAAATAGGAATGCTGGAAGGCCAGGGAAGAGGCAGATGCAGTAGCCCAATGCAGAAGACGAGTGATGGCGGTTTCATTGGGGTGGCAGAAGTGGAAACAATGAGAAACAGATTCACAGCAGATCCTGGTCGCAGAAAGGATGGAATCAGTGATAAACTGGACACTGGAAATCAGAAGAGGGAAGTAAGTATCAAGGATATTCCTAGGTCTCGGCATACATGCTTTCCTACGGAAGCGTGAGCGCCTACGGGTAGAGACTTTGATCTAATCAATAGTGAGCCACACATGGTTAACATCAAATAAATGTTTACTGGATAAAACATCAATGTACAAAAGAATGCAATGACTACTTAGGACTGGTAAAGGGAGATTTTTAATGGATTCTCACTAAGCCAAGCAACAGAGATCACATCCATCCTTCCATACAACAGAAATGTCATAGTGAGAAAAAACCTATGACAATTTCTTAGCTTTTACCAATGAAGACTATTAATAGAGTTGAATTTAACAACTTAAATTAGTAAACAGAACAATGAGTTTTTAAAATTAAAGAGCAAATAGTGCAAACTTTTTATTTTATTTTTTACTTCTTTCATTGTTACTTCAAAATAAAAAGCATTAAAGATCTAGGTATGGTCTTTGGGTAAATTTTAATAAAACAGATGGTGCCTTTTTTTTTGTACTAGGTATTGAACCCAGGGGCATTCTACCTCCACACAACACCCTTTGTCCTTTTTATTTTTTATTTTGAAACAGGGTCTCACTAGGTTGCTGAGGGTCCCACCAAATTGCTGAGGCTGGCCTTACACCTGTGATTCTCCTGCCTCAGCCTCTAAGATACTGGGATTACAGGCGTGTGCCACTGCACCTGACATTGATAGTATTTTGATTTGATAAATACCCTTGAACTTACATGATTCCTCTCTATATAAAGGATTCACTGCTATTTAATACAACCAAAAAAATATTTTTTAAATGTTCCTAAAATTAAATACAGATGCTTCCTCGCTCTAGAGTCTCATATCTTACTTAAATAGGAAAATTATTTAAAAGGTTAAAGAAGATAAGAGCATGAAAGGAATGACAGAATTGCAAGCTAATTTTAAAAATAATAATAGGTCGCATCAGTGAGAAGACTCCTTATTTTTTTCAAGATTCTTTTTTAAGTGGTGGGCTCCCTCTGCTGGTTTATGATTACAAGTTCTAAGTAGAAACAAAATCCTTAATCTAGCTTTTGCTAATGATGTTGAACATTTTTTCATATATTTATTGGCCATTTGTATTTCTTCTTTTGTGAAGTGTCTATTTAGTTTCAATTGCCCATTTCTTGATTGGGTTTATTTTTTTTTTAGTTTCAAGACTTTTAAGTACTTTGTATGTTCTAGATATTAGTCCTCTATCAGAGGAATAGCTGGCAAATTATCTCCCATTCTGTAGGCTCTCTCTTTAGACTCTCTTGATGGTTGAGAAATTGATGATATACATGTATACACATATACAATTGACAAAGAAATTGGAATTATCAGAGAAAGCCAGCACATTAAGAGTACTTTTATCACTATCATTTTACCTTAAGATAGGAACGGAGAGAGAGCCACATTTTTATATTCTGTACTTTCTTCAACCGGAAATGAGGAACCTCAGATTTTCGAGCCCTCCTTGCAGATGTTAAATGTCCAAAGAGTTTTGCAAAAAGCAATCGCTAAAAAAAATTAAGATGAGGGTTAATTTTCAAGTAATTACCACAGAAAAGCAAAAATGTACAAAATATGGATTGTTATCATTTAAATACTATAGTAGCAAAACAAAAATAATTAGATCAAAATGATTCAGTGACATACTAAAATACTTCAGGACTACTTTGAACATTATGAAAAGGATAAAATATTCTCTATTCAGAAGTTTATATTATCCCCACCTGTTTATAAGTTCTTTCTGCTACACAGAGCAAGAAAAAGAAAATCCATACAAGAGACACGCGAACCACAAAACTTATTATAACCATAGAAAGAACCATGACGTCTTCATTAGAACCAAAGGCAATCACATAAAGTTCTGAAGCAGAATGTGCTGTGAGTTGTTCCAAGTCTGTAGCTTGAGACAGTCGGAAAACGAATGGGGTCAAACCCAGGATCAGAGAGACTGCATTTCCAAAAATCTGGTATCCTATTCCTGGTATATGACTGTTCACCTTGAGAGAGCCGGGGAAGAGAGGAAAAAAGAAGAAAAAAAATTAATAAATAAAATTCATCTAAACTAAAATGTATTCCTAGTGAGCCTTATTCTATTTATAACAACAGGAAAGCATTTTGTTAAATATATTAGTTTAAATAAATGAATAATAAATTTGAGGGCCTACTACATATAAATTATGTCACTTATTTCTTTTGTTTTTAAAATAGTTGGATTTATAATTATGTAGATGTAAAAAGATTGAATATCTAAGTCTTAGATATTGAAAAATTCTATGTATCTCATTATTTTAAAAGTAAGAAATATTCATAAATATTGTAATATTAGAGAATGAGAGATATCAGATATACCCACTTAAATTCTCCTTCTTTTTTTTTTTTTTTTGGTGTGTGTATGGTACTGGAGATTGAACCCAGGGACATTCTACCTCTGAGCTTCACCTCCAGACCTTTTTATTTTTTGTTTTGAAGCAGGGTTTTACTAAGTTGCTGAGAGTCTCACTATATTGCTGAGGCTGGCCTCAAACCTGTGATCCTCTTGTCTCAGCCTCCCAGTACTGGGATTACAGGAGTTTGCCACCATGCTTGGCTTTAAGTTCAATTCTTTAAGGAAAAAAAAAAAAAACCCTAGAATTATACTTATTTGATAAGTTTATAACCTGCATTTTTCTTTAGAGTTCAATATACAAATAAATCACTCAAAACCATTTTAAAATGATAAATGACTCAAAACCATTTTAGTACTATGAGAAAGAAATAGAGAAGGGGAGAAAAGTTAGAGAGGAAAAAAAAGAAAATTAAATAATGGCAATATATAAGAATTCCCAGTATGCTCGATTGGTAGAACTGAAAGTATCTTAAATATCATGTAGCTAACTTTTATCATATTATACTGTAGGTAAATGAGACTATTCTAAGTTATGTGCCAGTTCACAGTCAGTTAAGCTAAGGGGACCACTAAATTCAAGTCACCATAGACTCCCTGACTGCTCATCTCGTTTTCACCCTTAAATTGTTTCTAATTATTCACATTGTTTTAATTGTTCACACTGAAATATGTAATAGAGTATATTAATTTTAGACCCATTTTTAAAAATTCCTGCAAAAAGTTAAGACAAAGAGTTCTAGCATTAAAATGCATCAAGGAAATTTAGAATTGCAAGTTTTATCATGCCTAGCTGTCCAAGAAAATTAAAAAAAAATTTTAAAGTAATTACCTGATAAAGGAAATAATAACAAATTAAATCCACAGTATTTATACTAGGCTTCTTGAAACTACTCAAGATCTTTGCCAATGTATGTATTACTTCTATATATTTAAGTAAGCAATAACATACAAATACAAATTTTCTAGTTTGATTTTTTAAAGTTTTGGGTAATAAACAAATGAAACAGTAAGGATAATAGAGAAAAATAAATCTTCATCAACACCTGTATGTAACTAGCAGCTTCTGACTTTTTCCCCTGAAAGCAAAAAGAATAACATAAAAGAGGGAAATTTTACATTGTATCATCTATTGTTGGTCAGAGAAATTGAAACACTAAAAGATGAGAGTGGTTTGGTTACAAATCACTATTTACTTCACAGATGGAGCCAAAGACAACTTTTCTTCAGGGTGTAGACATGAGGTAAAGCAAGTTATTCATATAACATTCTAGTATCTATTTTATATACTGTTAGTCACAAATTTTACCTTTGAATTAAAAGAATAAAATTGTAAAACTCACTCTGTTCATTATCATTCCACTGATTTCAAGTACAGACATGTCTGCTTTCTTACAGTCATTGCCTTCCCATACTATAGCACTTATTTTTTCTAATCCTGGGTGTGAGCTATGGAGCCAGGGCAAATGACTCTACAAAAAAGAAGCAGAAATTGGTGAATTTATCACATTTCATAAATAAAAATATCCATATAAAACTATATATTACATATATAATTTTAACAACACTAACAAAAATTGGTAAATACATTTATCATATTTTATAAATGGAACATATTATCTGTGCATTAGCTATAACTATACACACGATTTTAACTACACTAAAATTCTAACAAAATTAGCACATACATTGAACAGATGGTATAAGAAATTATAGTTATGAAAATGTAGAATTTTTTTTTTTTGCGGTACTGGGGATTGAACCCAGGGGTGTTGTACCTCCGCGCTACACCCCCGGCCCTATTTTTTATACTTTATTTTTAAAACCGGGTCTCACGAAGTTGCGGAGGGCCTAAGTAGAGAGAGAGAGAGAGAGAGAGAGAGAGAGAGATGAAGCTGGCCACGAACCCGGATCCTCCGGTCTCCGCCTCCCAAAGTACTGGGATTACAAGCGTGCACCACCACGCCCGGCTAAGAATTTTTCTATAATAGACATGAGGCAACCTATTATTCAAAAATATACTAAAGTCAGCAAAAGCACTTGTCAACCTATCTATGCAGCTTGCAATATACTAATGCTAAAAGACAAATGGATATCAAATTTTCCATATTGATTAGTGTCCAATTTATGATTATTTAATACAAAAGAATAGATGGGTGAGTTTGAACCTCTTTGAAAAACTACACAGTGATAAACAATATCATCCTGAAAGAGATTCTTCCTCACACTTACCTTTAACATCTGATTTAGCTAACTTTCTGATATTTTAATCTAGCATTTCTCCAAAGAATCAATTTAGTGCCTTTTTTGCTGTTGTTGTTCAGATAGAGCAAACATTGTAAAAAAAGCACACAGAACTTGAAGTATTATCTTAAGGAGAATAAATTAAGTATCTCCCAATGTCTCAAGGAATAAAAGAAAGTAAAAAGAAAAATTGAAAACTTTAGCATAAAGGATCAGATGCTTAAGGTTGTTTGGGTTGTTTTAGAACTACAATTAAAAGATTAAAACTTCAGCCGGGCGTGGTGGTGCACGCTTGTAACCCCAGTACATGGGAGGCTGAGACGGGAGGATTGCAAATTCGCTGCCAGCCTCTGCTACTTAGTGAGGCCCTCTGCAATTTAGTGAAACCCTGTTTCAAAATAAAGAATAGCCGGGCGTGGTGGCAAACGCTTGTAATCCCAGTACTTTGGGAGGCGGAGACCGGAGGGTCCGGGTTCACGGCCAGCCTCAGCTCTCGCTCTCTCTTCCTGTCTCTCTTTCTATCTCTCTCTCTTTCTCTTTCTCTCTCTCTCTCTCCTTAGTGAGGCCCTCCGCAACTTCGTGTGACCCGGTTTCAAAATAAAGCATAAAAAATAGGGCCAGGGGCGTAGCACGGAGGTAGAACGCCCCTGGGTTCAATCCCCAGTACTGCAAAAAAAAAAAAAAAAAAGAATAAAAAATAGGGCTGGTGGTGTAGCTCGGAGATAGAATGCCCCTGGTTTCAATCCCTAGTACCACACACACATAAAAAGATTATAACTTCAAGATACAATAGTTGGGTTAAAGATAACAATGGAATTAATGGAAAATTAACCTTTACACAGTCAGATCTTGAGAGGAAAAATAATACTAAAATATTAGATCCAGAATAGGATGAATCTATTTGTTTATATCACAATATTTCTAACTTGTAATTTTTAAAGGACTGATACACTTACCATATTTTGTAAAAAGTTTGGCATTTATAGCAACCTCAGGCAAAGAATCAATAGATCCTTGATATTCTAATATTCAAATTTCATAACATATTTCATTAAAATTACTTCTAACAATGAGCAGAAGAATCTACTTTAAATATATTATTCTTTGGAGGACAAAAATGTGATTAAAATATGGTAAAGAAATGCTTCTATAAATTTAAGGAAATTTTCCTCTAGGGGGAGTAAAGTTGCACTGTTTTGACTGAAATAGTCTAATAGTAATTTAATAATATGTAAGAAAACAGAGGTGGGAAATTTTTATCTTTTTCAAAGATATAAGATTTTATTATACATTGACTTTCATGGTATATATTTCACTATTTGAGGACCTTATGAGCTAGCAACAGTAGTAATTAGCTATCAATTTAATTCCTTCAAATGATGTTTCATAATTTATTCCCCCACAAAATAGCCGAATTTGGGGTAGAAATAATTTGTGCCAAAATATGCACCAAACTTTCTCTGAACATTTAATAATAGTGAAACATAATGGAACCAAACAGCTAGAGATAAGAAGTACGAGAAGTTAAATGAAAAGAGTGGTAAATCTGGGAGGCAACAGATTTTAACCACAGATTTATAGACATTTTTTAATCTCAGTGTGGAAGAGGAATTAAAGGCCTTCCCAATTACATGAAGAAAGGCATATCAACACCCAGGAGATCAATCTAGAGACAAAACAGGCAACCAAGAAGTTCTTTACTGTCCTTTCAAAAGTAGTTACTCTGCACCAGCTACCTTCCCAGTTACTCTAACCAGCATTTGATATCATTTTCTTTTTCTAGAAAGCCAAAAAACAAGAGAAGATGGCAACTAAGAAATGGCAAATGTAATGAGTTAAAAAAAGGAATGGTGTGTGTGTGTGTGTGTGTGTGTGTGTAAGGTATACCAAAAAAACTGTCTTGTTGAACTTCATTTTTATCCAAAATCTCAATTGTTGTGCTTCTTATTCATTCAAAACTGCCTGAAAACGGTAACATTTAAATGGCAACATGCTTTATTTCAAATGAATTCAACATGACAACTACTTTACTAGTGTTTCCAACTATGAGAATGTAGCCATTAAGATCTAGATTTACCTACTGAAAAATGAATATAGCTTTATATTTTATTATGCACCCAGCGATGACTACAGAAAAATATTCTATGTAATGTTTGTTAACTATTCACAAAGAAAATAAATCAAACAATAAAACAAAACAAAAAACTATAAATTTGGGATTATCCTGACTAGAACATGCCAATTCAAATGCTCAGTGTTTCTTCATGAGGAGGGATTTTATATCTTTAGAGTGGGAAGAAAAGGATCCTGCAAATCTAACAGACTTTGATCAAACAAGAAAAAATCTGGTTACTTTTCAGTACAGGTGGTTAATTTCCATCACCTGAATACCAGTAAAACTGAAAACATGACTTTATTTTTTCAGAAGCCCAAGAATAGGAAATGTATATAAAATTGAATCTTTAATCCAAAAGCAAAACCAATAATAAGCCTAGGATACCATAATTGGAAATGCAAAAGAGAACATTTAACAAAGTTTATCTTACAAAAAAGGAAAGTGGTGTGATAGACTCAGGGACAATTTATTCTGTATAGATGTCATAAATCAAATTTTTAATCATTTAAGAAAGGCCTAACATATTTTGAAAAAAAAATTAAATTTTATGTATTCAGTCAGCTAATATTTACTAAGCACATACTATGTGCCAGACAATATGTGATACAATAATAAGGCAAAAAACACACGGCCCTTGCTTCTATGCTGCTTATGATCTCTCTCAGAAAACAGCTCACAGACATGTCCTTCCACCTCAATTTTAGTTATCAATCTCCATGATTTAGATGAATATGTAGATGACTCATCCAACACCCTATATTCTCATGGACTGTTCATTACTTTTTCATTTCTTCAAATCTAGGGACCCTTCATCTATTCCCATGGCCACACCCTGAATCTTATCACCATACACAACTGTTCTGCTTTTGAAATGAGTCATTGACCACAACCTCTTCACCACAAGCATCTTACAAGGACTCTGAAACCTTCCATTCTAAAACACGTGTTCTCTTGATCATACTTATCCTTCAATTTATCCGTTCTTTCCTGATTTCATTTGCTTCTCAATCCGACATATCTAGACTCCCACTAGACCTATTATTTTAATCATTCCTTCTCCTGTCCTTTGAATAGCAATTATTTATTGAGTACCTACTCTCTATGACTATAGGCACTCTTTCAACTCTAGGCCTCAATTTTCTCATCTATAAAATGAAAATTAAATTACAATGAAATAGGTTGTGAGTACTACATGATATATGCATCTAGATTACACAGGCCCGAATACAGCAAATGCTTATAAAATGTTTGCTATTATTATGATTACTACAACTATATTCTAGAGAATATCACATAACATTGAATAAGCAATTGCAAGATCATGGTTTCAGATTCCAGCTGGACCCTCGACAATCTGGCTGATTCTTTTAAAGTGTACATTGGCTTAAATGCATGCACACATATACTTTCTCCTATCTCTATTCCCCACAAATAATAACTTCAAGTTTTTGTCACCATCCATAAGCTTCCTATCCTATCATCTCCATTCTTGTCAACAGACCTCATGGCCTCTTGTACCTCTCACAAAATAGCCATCAGACAGTAACTCTCCCGTCGTCTTCCTTGCTTCACGCACTCATTCTTCTCTTGTCCCATCAGAGTATGTTCCTCTTCCTGTCAATGGTTAAGCTTCCTAGTTATGATCCCCCTGCCCTGAATCCTAAGAAACCCTTATTTCACCAACTTTTTCTTCTGTATCTCTTTCAATGGTTCCCTACTGGTTTTCTCATATGTACATAAAGGTGTTCAGTATATCACATCTTGGAGAGTGGGAACCAAAACACTCTTTCAACTCTATTACTCCATCTATTAGTTCATTTTTTCCAATCTTTCATGGCAATGCTTCCTAAACCTTATTCACTCACACTCTTCTACCCCTGCAGTGGAGCTACCTTTCCCTGTCATTTTTCCTAGAGCCAATATTTTTTAACTGAAATGTTTCAGATAAAGATTAACAGTCGGAGCCGGGCGTGGTGGCGCACACTTGTAATCCCAGTACTTTGGGAGGCGGAGACCGGAGGATCGGGGTTCGCGGCCAGCCTCAGCTCTCGCTCTCTCTCTCTCTCTCTCTCTCTTTACTTAGTGAGGCCCTCGGCAACTTCGTGAGACCCAGTTTCAAAATAAAGTATAAAAAAATAGGGCCGGGGGTGTAGCGCGGAGGTAGAACGCCCCTGCGTTCAATCCCCGGTACCGCAAAAAAAAAAAAAAAAAAAGATTAACAGTCGGCTTTACCATATTTTAACTTCCCCCTCCATCTGCTCCAGATATTTCAGAAAATAAACACTACAGGTAAACTTTGTTTTGCATGTCTTAAAATTTTATATAGATGGTATACTAGATTACACAGTATAAATGGTATACTAGATTATACTGCAAACTGCTTTTTTCATTCAAAAACTGAATTTATGTTTCAACATATAGTTGAAAAATTATATTCACAAAACTTAGTCATGTTGATATATAGCTAAATTCAATTTCACTGCTATATAGTTTTATCACAGCTGTGGTTTACTAATTTTTCCACTGTTGGGTCTTAAATAATTTACAATGTTTCACTATTATGCACAATGCAGTGAACATACTCTTGTATCTCCTTGTGCCCATCTCCTAAAGTTTCACAAAGGTGTGATGAAATAGTACTATACACACCTTCAATTTACTATACAATGACAAAATGCTCTCCAAAGTAATTGTACAAATTTATACAAACATCACCATTCAGAAAAAGTTCTTTCTTCAGTCTTGTCAACATTGAAATTTATCAGACTTAATTTTGACAATCTGATCAATATGAAATGGTATCTCATATTCTATTCTAATTTACATTTGCCTAGCTACTAGCAAAAATGACCATTTTTATTTATTACTTATCCAGGTGAGTTGCCTGCTCATATCCATTTGTTCATTTTTCTACTGAGTCACCTGTCTTTTACTTACTCCTCTGTAGGAGCTTTTCTATGTGCTCTGTATAGCAATATTTGTTAATATGTTGGAAACACCTTCTCCCAGACTGTGGTTTTCTATTTTTGAAAATCTTTATGGTTTAATTTGTAGCCTAAAGTTTTATATTTTAAGATGTTCACATTTATCAATTCTCCCATTTTTCATATCTTGTTTTTAAGTATGTGCTTTTCATATCTTGTTTTTAAAAAATTCTCCTCTAAACTGAAATAGCAAAGAATTTTCTCCTACATTTTAAGTGTTTTGAACTTTTGTTCCTTCACATTTAGGAACTATGTGGAATAATTTTTTTATGTATGGATAATCATTTGACTTACCACTATATAGTACATTCTTTTTCCACTCATTTGTAATGTCACTTATGTTATATATTAGGGATCACTATAAGCATGTATCTATTTCTATATTTTCTATTCTGTTCCACCCTTCTGTTTATACATCCATACCAAACTATCTTAAAGTTTTAAATTTAAAATACATTTTTATATCCAGTAGGGAAAGTCCCCCTATTGTTCTTCAAAACTGTTTTTGCTATTTTGACATTTTGCTGTTTAATGTGGACTTTAAATGAATCTAAGACCAACCAAAAACAGTCAGAAAAATGAAGAAACAAGCTGTTAAAATTTTGACAGAAAGCCGGGCATGGTGGTGCATGCTTGTAATCCCAGTACTTGGGAGGCTGAGACAGGAGGATCCAGGATCGCGGCCAGCCTCAGCTACTTAGTGAGGCACTTGGCAACTTAGTGAGACCCTGTTTCAAAATAAAGAATAAAAATAAAGAATAAAAAATAGGGCTGGGGGTGTATAGAGAGAGAGAGAGAGAGAGAGAGAGAGAGAGAGTGAGCTGAGGCTGGCTGCGAACCCGGATCCTCCGGTCTCTGCCTCCCAAAGTACTGGGATTACAAGCGTGCGCCACCACGCCCGGCTGGGGGACCTGCCTTTAATAAAAATACTACTATCATAAATATGCTAGGTCTTCAGAAGTGCTATGGACTGAATGTTTGTGTCCTCTGCTGGCCCCTACCACCAAATTCCTATGTTGAAGACTAAATCCCCAAAGTAATGACATTTGGAGGTGGAGCCTTTGGGAGTTAACTAGGTTAATGGGTAGAGTCCTCAACAAAGGGACTAATGCCCTTAAAAGGGAGAAGGGAGACCAGAGCTCACTCTCTCTACCTCTACTACATGAGGATGCACAATGACTACAATGGTCCATAAACCAGGAAGAGGGACTTCACCAAGAACCTGATTACAATGGCACCGTGATCTTGGACTTTCAGCCACCAGAACCAAGAGAAATAAATGTCTGTTGTTTGAGCCACAAAGTCTGTGGTACTGTGTGATAGCAGAAGGTTCTTTGATAACTGCTCTTCATCAGATTAAGGAGATTATACTCTCTCACTAGTCTTCTAAGAGTTTACTTGTTGATTTTATTGACAGGATTTGGTGAGCCAGATAAGAGAAAGAAGGTGAGAAAGGGTGGGGATTTTAGTAACCATCAGGTTTCTGGGCTGGTGAGTGAATTGGAGATGACACTTATCAAGATTTTGAATGCAATAAGGGAAATGAATTTACAAGGGAAGATGGGAAATTTGGTTAAATTTAGGGTACTTGATGGGACATTCAGTAAGGATATCCTTTAGAACCGTGTGCTGTTCAATACGGTACCCTATTTGCATGTGGCTATTTAGCACTTGAAATGTGGTTAATCCAAAATGAGATGTGATTTAAGGATTCACACTGGATTTTGAAGACTTGGTATAAAAAATATAAAACATTTCATTAATATTTCATATTATATATAGATTGAAGGGATAATACTTTAAATGTATTCAGTTAAACAAAATATATTAGAATTAATTTTACCTTTTAAGTGTTTTAAATGAGGCTAATGGAAATTTTTTAATTACATTTCTGATTCTCATTATATTTCTAATGGATAGGATGATGCTTGACAATAAAAATCTGATATTCATGAGCTGGAGATTTGTGAATCATAATCATACAGGTAAAGTTCAGACCAAGGCGTACATAAATCTGACGATGAAGTGTGTCGAGTGAAAAAAGGACTAGTGCTTCTAATACACAGTTTGACTTAGAAAACTCCATTTACCAACAATTTCTCAGAAATATGCGTGCAAGATGAGACAAAGCCACAACATAACTACCAAGATTCTATATTTTAATGAAGCCAGACCAAAGCTCACATAAAATGAATAAGCGTGTCCTTTTAGTGGAACGTAAGCTTTTTCTTCACCTCTATGAAATTTGTACATGCACTCAAAGGAGCTCAACTGATAGCCCCACATAATCCAACACTGTAAACCAACCTGATGAAAAGGGTCGTCTCTATATTCTTTTTTCACACATGGATTAATCTGAGGATTTTCCACATCAGTCTCACTGGTACAAGATGAACGGCATTCTGCACAGTGTAATAAGTCTTCCCATAATACATCTTCTGTTTCAGATTCTGGCCTTGCGCTCTCAGAATCCTGTCTGGAACTTGAACAGCGAGAGCTGCAACTAGTACCCGATTTAGGGGCATCCTGAAATCAAGATATTCTTTGACATTAATACAATTTATGTACCCTTTCCAACTCAAAGGCTTCTAACAGAACTATATGTTGCTACTTTTTCTAAAACAACCACACTGTCAAAGGACAGCGAAAAAGAGAGAAATATTAATTTTTAAGGCATAACAAAATGCCCTCACATCAAAATTTATGTGATTTTGTATTTTAACTCAGGTGTGACTTTGCATGCAATCATTGTGCCTATTTTCTCTTAACTTTTATATGAAGTTCAAGCTGGGTGCAGTGATGCATGCCTATAACGCTAGTACATGGGTAGCTGAGACAGCAAGATCATAGGTTCAAGGCCACAGTATGGTAATTTAGCAAGACCCTGTTTCAAAATAAAAAATAAAAAGGTCTGAGGTATAGCTCAGAGGTAAAACACCCCTGGGTTCAATCCCCAGTAACACACACACACACACACACACACACACACACACACACACACACAATTACATGAAGTTCAGAATTCAGTAGGCAGAGACTAGTCCAAGTTCATACAGTCTGCACAGTGAATATTAACCTACTTCAATATTTGTAATGGAGCTATTTTCTCACTCTAGTCTTTTTTTTAGCATCAGTAGATTTCATTCATCTACTGCCTTTGTTTTTTATTTTTATTTATTTATTTATTTATTTTTTATGGTACCAGGGATTGAACCCAGGGGCGTTCTACCTCCGAGCTACACCCCTGGCCCTATTTTTTTATATTTTATTTTGAAACCAGGTCTCACGAAGTTGTGGAGGGCCTCACTAAGTAGCTGAGGCTGGCCGCGAACCCGGATCCTCCGCTCTCGGCTTACTGCCTTTGTTTTTTAAACAGAAGTTTAGAATTGACAAATAATCTAAACCAAGAAGACAATTGCTGACTTGTGTTCCTGAGACACTCTATGGTATAGAAGTAAAAAGTTAAAAGACACAAGTAATTCCTAATCAATGCATTTGCTCCCAGTTTTTAATGTAGAAAACAGAGATAAGTAAATTTTTTATTTAAATTAAAAGGACATTTACTAAATAAAGAATGGTAAGTCTTCTTTATAACCAACTATGCTCAAATTTTTGGATTTGTTTTTAGCTGTGCTCTGCCACTAAGATTTGTCAATCCTACTATTAAAATGTTTTATATTTGTCCCTTTGTCTTTCCCATGCTATCACCAGAGTTTGGATTTTATAATTCACACCTTATTGTTAAAAGCTCCTCCTAATTGACCCTACCCTTCTTTTCTGATCAACCCTCCTAGTTCTTTCACTCCTCTAGCCAAGATCCTTCCGTCACAGCTTCCCACCACTCTCCTGGATGGATCAAATTTTTTCACCCAGCCTGCTTGTGTTCATGCTACTTTTGACCATAACCTTTTCCTCCAGTGATACTGGACAAGTCTCTAGCTCCGAAACAAGGGTAGGTCTTTGTCACAATAGCCTTTGATTACATTCCTACCTCTTATCATTAATTCTGCTCTCCTTTAAACAGATGTTAAATATTAAATGAGCACTGTAGCTTTAAATACAAATCTGGCACAAAGCAGGGACTCAACAGATGTTAAAGTTGCTTATCTCAAATACCTCTTTGTCCCCCGAGTGAGTTATATTTATATTCATTTGATGATAGACTTTTGCACTACTTTTCAGAATCTGTAATATTGTCTGCCTTAACTGCTCATGTGTTTAATCTCAAATAGATAACTCTCAAATACTTAGTACTTGAAAGACAGAAACCAACACTATTTTTTCTTTTGCTATTCTTACCACAGGCAACAAAATGCCTTGAGTGAATAAAGTACATTACTAATAACCTATTGATTAGAATGGGGCACCATGAATCTATTATATTTAATATGGTGACAGATAGGAGGAAAGCTGTTTGTGGAAAAGTAAAAAGTTTTTGAAAAGCTGAACAAGAATGTGAATAAAAAATAGAGAAAATACAGAAAAAGGGCAAAAATCAGTCTGCTTTGTTTTCTAAAACACTCCAAAAATATTTCAGACTCACTAATTCAAGATATTCTTTGAAGCCGGGCGTGGTGGCGCACGCTTGTAATCCCAGTACTTTGGGAGGTGGAGACCGGAGGATCCGGGTTTGTGGCCAGCCTCAGCTCGCTCTTGCACTCTCTCTCTCTCTCTCTGTCTCTCTCTCTCTCTCTCTGTCTCTCTCTATATATACCTAGTGAGGTCCTCTGCAACTTCGTGAGACCCAGTTTCAAAATAAAGTATAAAAAAATAGGGCCGGGGGTGTAGCGCGGAGGTAGAACACCCCTGGGTTCAATCCCTGGTACCGCAAAAAAAAAAAAAAGATTTTCTTTGACATTAATAATTAACAACTTATGTACCCTTTCCAACTCAAAGGCTTCTAACAGAACCATATATTGCTACTTTTTCTAAAACAACAACCACACTGTCAAAGGACAGTGAGAGATAGAAATATTAATATTTAAGGAATAACGAAATGCCCTCACAACAAAATTTATGTGATTTCATATTTTAGCTCAGGTGTTACTTCGAATGTAATAATATGAAAATACTTGAAGCCTAACTAGTTTTCATTATAACAGTTTCAGTAGATAGCAAGGCACAGAAAACATTAAGCTTTCATTAAGTGATAATTTAAATTTTTGATAAGGCTCATTTATTATCTATCACTAATTTCTAATACAGACTTGCTAATCAGATACAGAAATCAGCAATGGAATTAAAGAAATGGTCATTTTTAATTGAAACCAATGGGTGGTTTCATGGTTAAGGAAATATTTATAATTCTTTATAAGTATATCTTGCTAAAAACTAATAAGTAAGTTATTTTACAAATGTAAAGTATATAAATATCACCTATAATTGTTTTATTAGCTATAATTGCTTACATTTCAAACACAATTTTACCTGTAATATTTAGGTAATTAACAGCCGTTTTGAATTTTACTACAAATTGTTGATTACAACCTAAAAATAAGAAATTTTTAGTGGTGGCATGCACCTGTAATCCCAGTACTTGGGAGGCTGAGACAGGACGATCACAGGTTAGAGGACAGCCTCAACAAGTAGTGAGACGCTCAGCAACCTAGTGAGACCCTGTTTCAAAACAAAAAACTAAATTGGGCTGGGGGGGTATAGCTCAGAGGTAGAATGCTCATTGGTTCAATCCTTAGTAACACACAGACACACAGACACACACGTCAAGTTAACCACATTTAGTTTTGTTTGCTCTGCTCCTTTCAAATCTTTGGACAGATAACTAAAACTAAATATATAATCAAAGTTAGAGGAGACAGATCATTTATTTGAAGGGAATAAGCATATATAATAGAAAAGCCTGGATCAGACAATTTGTGCATAATTTTATTGAGGTTAACAATCTGTTGAGGCTTTATCTTCCCACTGCACAAATACAGAAATTTGAGACTCAGAGAAGTTAAGATTTTTCCTGGAGTCACTTAAATGGTCTGGCTCCAAGTCCATGTTTACTTTGTTATGCTTCCATCAAATACAAGTTTCATTAGATAAAAAGCTAATCTACAATAGGGAGTAAAATTTGAAAAATACTAGTAGAGTTAAACAAATCAGGATAGAGTAGCAAAAAGGGCACACGCATAAAAGAAGCTGTCCATTCCCCAGAACACCCCCTGCATCCTGGATAACCAAGAAATTCTACCACCATCTTCCCAACAGGAGAACTGGAAGAAGTCAACCAGATATACGATATACTATATATTTTAAAAAAGGCAAAAAATAGGGCGAGTACGTGAAAGCCTACACATGGAATTACAAGATCTCCACCTCAGCTCTAGTCCTCTTGGTACCAAACACTATGGCAGCCTTGTCCATTATCTACCACCCTCATCCAACCAAATGATTGGACAGTTCTTGAAAAACTAGATGCCCAAGCCCAGAGTGGTGGTGCATACCTGTCAACCCAGTACTTGGGAGGCTGAGACAGGAGGATCACAGGTTCAAAGTCAGCTTCAGCAAGTTACTGAAGCTCGCATCAACTTAACGAGACCGTTTCCAAATAAAAAATGAAACAGGGCTGAGGAGGTGCAGCTCAGAGGTAGAATGACCCTGGGTTCAATCCCCAGCACCACACACACACACACACACACACACACACACACACACACACACACACACCAAGACAAAACAAAACAAACTAGATGCCCCTTAAAAGTGTATCTATAGATGTTGCCAGCTGGGATGCTCACAACAAATGGCTGGGTTCCTGACCCATCCCATCATCTTAAAGTCCACCAGTCCCATCCATGCACAAAGTGCTTCCCCAAATATTTTTTAAATTTCTTTTTCATTTACTAGTTGGAAAACTTTTGTGTGTGTGTGTGTGTGTGTGTGGTACTGGGGATTGAACCCAGGGGCATCCTTCCTCCGAGCCCCACCCTTAGCCCTTTTTTACTTTTTGTTTTGAAATAGCATCTTTTTTTTTTTTGCAGTACCGGGGATTGAACCCAGGGGCATTCTACCTCTGAGCTACACCCCCAGCCCCATTTTATATCCTTTATTTTGAAACCGGGTCTCACGACGTTGCGGCGGGCCTCACTAAGTAGCTGAGGCTGGCCGCGAACCCGGATCCTCCGGTCTCTGCATCCCAAGTACTGGGATTACAAGCGTGCGCCACCACGCCCGGCTGAAATAGCATCTTGCTAAGTTTCTGAGAGCCTTGCCGAATTGCTGAGGCTGTCCTCAAACCTGCAATCCTCCTGTCTTAGCCTCCCAAGTCCTGAGATTACAGGCATGCATCCCCACACCCAGCTAGAATACTTTTATAAAGAAAAATTTAATTCAAACTATTCTCTTTGGCCCCGAGTCCCCTGAAAAGACCCTAGTAGTTTTTGATAGCTTCCTTGCTCTCTATCATGTAAAGAGGTTCCAAGGTCCTTTTATGTATTCCCTACAACACACAGGAACTAGGAATCAGTCATTTCTTCGAAAAGTCTTGTTTTTGTTGTTGTTTTGTATGGCTTTCTTTAAGACATGATAAATGGCACAAGCTAGGTGCCTGAGATGCTACTGTGTTTGCCCAAATGAGTTTTTTGTTCCTTGCTTTTAAATAACAAACCTAAAGAGATTACAGTAATTTATAATATAAATTAAAATGCAAAACAAGACTACAAATCTTTTGTCTCCATTTTATTTTTTCAAAAGAGGTTTTATTTTGCTTTTTAAAAAATGTCCTATGGAATTGGTTTCACTTAAAAGAGTTAAAATTTTTGGAACTGAATACATCTTTTTAAGTATCTTTTAGTTTAATTTCTGCACTTTCCAGATGAAGAATCTGAAGACCAGATTTTATTTTTATATGATATTTTATATCATTAAAAAAGATTTAAAATAACCAATGCCTATTAACTAATTAATTATTAGCCTTACTTAGGTTGAAATCTAGAAGATTTTAAGCAACATATTTATTTAAAAGTTAAGTTAGTAGGATAATGTTCTGCCCTTCAAGAATCTCAATCATTTAAAATATAGTGGCAAACCAAGAAGAGCAAAGATTGGGTGAGAAAAGTATTTCCCAAACCAAATTTCTTCTGCAGGGAAAGGGTCAAGTAGCCCTCTAGCTTCCTTCTAACCAATGAACTTCTACTTGTATACAGAGCAAGACTGTGAATTTCACAAAGTTGGTTATTTGGTTTAGGAACAGGATACAGGGAAACAGATATGGGTAAAGAAGAATGAGCATACCGTATTAGTGGCTGTCTAAGGACAGCCAGAGAAAAGAAACATAACCGCCACTAGAAAGATTCACCAGATTTACACAGGGCAGCGTGCAAAACAAAAAGTAACTCTTCTAATTTTAACACTCTGAAAATACTCATATTCCAGTATAGCATAGCATTGGATTTTTCATAAGTTTAACCCAAAATTCTCAAGGAAAAAAATTTCTCAAAAAGAGTAGAATGTTATCCAAAAAGTGACATAAGGAGTAATTTGTTCTGAAGCCAGATAATGAAATTTGCTGTCATTAGGACAGAAACTGAAAATAAAATGGAATGAAATTAATTTTCTATTTAAGTAGTTTTAAGCTTGGGAGATGTGGTAAAGTTAGAAAAAGGTTTTAGATAAAAACAAAAATTGAAAGCTGGGCGTGGTGGCGCACGCTTGTAATCCCAGTACTTTGGGAGGCGGAGACCGGAGGATCCAGGTTCGCGGCCAACCTCAGCGCGCATGCGCGTGCACGCAATCGATCGATCTCTCTCTTTCTGTCTTCTCTCTCTCTCTCTCTCTCTCTC
>PVJS01023878.1:0-29177 GCA_004027185.1 Glis glis
TCTCTCTCTGTCTCTCTCTGTCTCTCTCTCTCTACCTAGTGAGGCCCTCCGCAACTTCGTGAGACCCGGTTTCAAAATAAAGTATAAAATAATAGGGCCGGGGGTGTAGCACAGAGGTAGAACACCCCTGGGTTCAATCCCCGGTACCGCAAAAAAAAAAAAAAACACAAACACAAACAAGAATAAATGCTGGTGAGGATGTGGAGAAGCAGGAACTCTGATACACTATTGGTGGGATTGCAAATTAGCACAACCACTTTGGAAAACAGTGTGGAGGGTCCTCAGAAGAATGGGAATGAACCTACCATATGACCCAGCTATACCACTCCTGGGTATCTACCCAAAAGAATTGAAACCAGATGACCATAGTAATGCATGCATATCTGTATTTATAGCTGCATAATTCCTAATCACCAAGCTATGGAACCAGCCGAGATGTCCATCAACAGATGAATGGATTACAAAATTATGGGATATATACACAATGGAATTCTACTCAGCCATAAAGAAGCACAAAATTACGTCATTTGCTGGGAAATGGGTGGAACTGGAGAATATTATGCTAAGTGAGATTAATCAGTCACAAAAAATGAAGGGTCAGATGTTCTCCCTCATATGCAGAAGCTAGGGAGAAATTGGGCCACAGGAGGGATTCCAAAGGAGAAACCTTAGTAGAGTGAAGGAGGGGACCTCACTGAGGGAGATGGTAGGGGGGAGGAAGACTTGAAGAGGGAAACCCCTCAATGGACATGACGTACGCACATAAACTTATCAAAGCTAATTACTGTATTGAGCACAGGAAGGTGGGGAGGGAGGGAGAGTGGGGTGGGAGCTGGGGGAGGCTCAACGAGTGTTGTGTGCATGTATGCCTCTATCACCTCGAACTGCATCAAGATGTATGATTACAATGCACCCATAATAATTAAAAAAAACTAGTCCTCCTGATCCTTTAATTCTAGCATGGAATCTCTTCAAATAGGGTTGCGCTATCCAGTTCTGCCTCTCAGGAGGCAAATACTCGGGTGTTTTTTGTCCCTCTTGGTCTTAGCGTTCTGCAAAGTAAGGGAGAAGAGAGGAGAAAAGAAGAGAGAAGAAGGTAAGAAGGAGGAGGGGAAGGGGGGAAAAGGAAGGGGAAGAGGAGGAGGATGGAGAGGAGAAGGAAGAGGAGGAGGAGGAGGGAGACTGTACCCAGTTGTAGTATTTGAAAATAACTTAAATATTAAAAAAATAAAGCTGAAGTAAGAGGAGGTTGATGTGCTGGACTCAATTCCAGAGATACCCATGTACTCCCTTTCCTCCTCATTCTCCCAGTCCTCTTTATCCTTTTGCAGCCTGCTTCATCTTTCTCCCAGAATGCTCCTTTGGGGATTTTTCCCAGCCCCTCAGTGCTGCCAGCCAGCTCACCCAGGTGCCTCTGTTTTGTGAGCCCAGCTCCCTGTTTCAGGCTCACATATAGCTTACCCTCTCTGTGACCCCCCAGGGCACTGAAGCCACGACCGACCGAGCTTCCTTCAATGCCTCCTGCTCCCACCCCTGGTTCTGACACAGAGCGGTCGCCTCTCCATCACCCTGCCCTCTGCTGAATTCCTGGCAGCGACCATCTGTCTCGTCAATCTCATTATTGCGGAATCCATCAAACTCTCTTCCATGCCAAAAATGATAGCGAAGGACGTTGTACTAAATTTTCAGTCCCACCCAGCTTTTCCCCAAAGGCCTTTCACTACCCATTAATTTATTATTTTAGTTTCTCATTTAAGACAGAGCTAGGGAGAACTGATGATGAACCAGGCACAGTACTTGGTACAGAGGTCGCAGTAAGCAAGGTGGATACGGTCCCAGCGTCTGAGGCGTCCCTTACTAAAATAATCACATCAGCAATTGTAAGTGATCTAAGAGGAGGATTGCTCTCTTGTCAGTCTCTGTCTTTATCAAGAAGCAAGCCCCACATCTCGCATCTGCATGCATCCAGCCAGCCACAGGCCAGCTTCGACCAGCCAAGGAAACGCAACCCTTGGGGCAGTGACGATTCCTAGCTCACAGGGGAAACACTAGACAGAGTAGCCACTGGCCAGAGGGAAAGACAGGGCAAGCTATGACTGGTCTCCAGCTCAGGAGGAGGCTGGCTGCCAGCCCAGTAGATGCTTTGGTGGTACCACACATAATCTCAAGCCAATCTAGTTGGTTGGTGAACAGGTTGCTATTTTATTTAGGGGAGAAGGACTGGGCATGCTAAGCAGAGATTTCTGTATTTCTCACTCCGGCATTCCCCCGGAGATACACTCTAATCACCGTGATCCTGCAGAAAAACAAAACTCAGAAAAAAAAAAAAACTTTGAGGCTTCTAGTGAGTCCCACAAGTCCCTGAGAGCGTGGGGCTGCCAGGCCATATTTCTACCTTCACCCATATCCGTGTGGCCCTCCAGAGCCCGGTGCACCCTCTCCCAACATGCACTAAAGAGCCAAAGCACAGGAGATTTCCTTTCAAATTAAGAAATACAAGTATCTCTGGCATGAAGAAAACCCTAGTAGAAACTCAGAAAGTATGCAGTTAGTCCCTCTTATCAATTTACAATATAAAAACATCTCATGCACATAAAAGTGAATTTTGGTAACAGCAAACTCACAACCATTCCTGGGTGCTTTTCTGCACCCAGGTTAGCACATATTTACATGTCGAATGCACGTGGGATTATGCCAGGGCCAAATACTGAAAGAAAACATGCGGTAAATGGTTGCTTTAATAAGTCCTGTTCCGTTGAAAGGAAATAAAACCTGAGTATTAATGAGATATAATTATATATTTAAAATCTTTTCCCTTGTGCAGTATATAGGATTAATGCCAGTAAACTCACAAACTGCAACATTCTACTCCATTACATCTGCAATGATTAGAGATAGTTTGAACATCTGGCATATAATCTGTGATAGAAAACAGCATTCTGCACTTTAATGGACGTCTGGAGGCTACACATATCTGATTTTATTTCTTTCTGTTAACTCTTTCGTGAGAAAGAGTGTTACCAAGACGTTTCTCTTTCTTCCCGTCTTTGAAAGGTGTCCTACACAACTCCTGTGTTCCCCTGCAAATTGACTTGTATTTTCAACAGGAAGCTCAAAATGGAAGCTTCCAGATTTGTCCAAAGTTATTTATAAACTACACAATTGAGCAGCATTAATATTCAGATTTTAAAGCCTTTAAGAATTTCTACCAATGAAAACGAGGACAATTTCCTCATTATTTGTGAAATCCGAAACATGAAAAGGAGAGTGCTCCTGATTTCTTCGATATTTCAAAGGCGTTCGGTGCACACTCTGCATTCGGTTCTTTTTCATAATTGTGTACATGGTAACGTGCCCGTCTAGACTGAGGATACCAGTCGTTGTACATTTTTTATGTATCTTAAATTTTAGTAGGTAAGAATGTCTTTGACTGGCACAGGCTTTCATTGAAAAAAATTAGATGATTTTTCTGCTTCCTGTAGGGTGTGTTTAGCCCCAAGCTAAACAAGGGAGGTTTTAGCCCTACTGGGTTTCTATAGGGAGAAGAAAGCTCCTGTGTTGAAAAGGAAAAAAAATGACAGCACTAGTTTTTGCTTTATTTACTGAAACACTGGCTAATGCCAGCACGAAAGGAAACCTTGAACTTGAACTCTATGAACAGTGAAGAAGAGTGATTGACACGCAACCTCAGCAAATCAGGTGGTGCCACAGAGAAACCTCCGCATTTGAGAGGGCTCGCGAGGGAGTGCTCCTGCGGCTCAGTTTGGTATGAGAACATGCATGGAAATGTGCCAGGGGTAAGTGAATTTGGGGGTGAAATAATCATTTTCATGCCTCGAATTTAATGACTGGTGCTGAATGTTGTAATAAAGGCCATAGTTACTGCTCATAACTACAGGTGTAATAAGGCGAGATACTGGGCCTTCAGACCCTTCAAGCAATAATTCATGTGGGAATTAAGAAGCCTTAATGAGTTGAATGTGTCACTTGAGGCCTCAGAAATATAGTTCTTAGAAAAGAAGAAAGCAGAAAGGACTTGCTGGAATTGAAGATATGAGGACAGTTATTAGAGACCGTGAACAGAGGCTTTCGTCTCCCCAGGTTTCTGATTGAAGGGACTCTGCCCTCGGCACTAGTGTTGCCATTAATATCAAATGTGAAACTCACTGAGGGCAGGTTCTCATGAGTTGCCTCCTCTAGATCAACGATTCACAGCCGGGGGCAAATTTATGCCCCATGAAATATTTGACAATGTCTGGAGACATTTTTGGTCGTCACAACCTGGAGGGGTAGATATGCTACGGACACCCATGGGCCCAGGCTGAAGATGCTGTTAAACATCCTACAACATGCAGGGCACATCCATGGTCATGAGGACCATAATGTCAACAGTAGCATGATTGAGAATCGCTGTATAAATGCTTGTACTGAATAAATTCGTCCATTTCCAGGGCATGTTTTTTAACAGGCAGATTTTGTCTCCAGATTCCCTGAGAGGCAATAGCTCCCTTTGCTAATGTACTAAATGGAGAAGCATCCCTACCCCGTGCCTGTGATGAATCTATGAGGTTGATTTGGAGGCCACGGGATCCATCCAGCCTTTATTAATTTGCTCCTAAATAATTTGGAATAAGTTAAAAATTCAGATATGGACCAGACTGTATCTTGCTATCTCAGTGCACAAAAGATTAGCCGAGCTTGGGCTCTGCAAACAGATACTGCTGAGCACCATAAGAACCTTTTAAGATGAGCAGTTTTCGAGTGTCTCAGGCCTGCCCTGGGGTGCCAGCAGTTCCCGCACTAGTCACAAGTGGTCCTCCGTCCAGCAGGACACCCACTTGTCCACACTTAGTAACCATTAGCGCAGGTTATAGAACGTACTCAGATTTAATGAAAGGTTTTGTTCAAAACGATCCTAGAATTCTGATTTTCTCCCCCTTTGAAATCAGACTAGCGTTAGCACCAAATAACCAAATAAAGAGCTTCTTTCTCTACCCCCCCAGTTTTGGCCTTAATGTAATCCAGATGTCAAGTCGGTATCAACTCCTGAAGTGAGTCCAAAATCCTTCTGGAAATCCCAGGACCTAGGACTCCAACTTCCGGCTCTGACCCAGTTCAAGAGCTTCAGGGGTCTTCATTTCTGCCCACTTCTACTGTCAGCCAAACCCTTCCACCTCCCACGTACAGCAGCACTCCCTGGAGGAGGCTGGCTGCAGGACTTTACTGTGATTCCAGGATAAATAGTGTTGAGGGTAGAAGGGAGCGGGGGGAAGGGGGAGCACCTCCACATAGCAGATCATTGAAGACTGATGGATAGATTTGTCTCTTGGACTTTACCTCTTCTCCTATTACCAGGACACCTCTCTCTCTCTCTGAGCACTCAAATGAAGCAATGCATACCTACATTCTAGTACTTCATTGCACTAAGCAACTTAGTCCCCTCACCTGGTATCCCCAGACACAGTGCTCACCTGCTATTACCATGCAAAAGACTTATTCTTAAGTTCAGCAGCTATAGCGCTTGCTATACCATTTCTCCAAATCTCGGATCCCAGGACAAAGATACGTATTCCCTCACTAATATGAGTTCTTTCTCTCACTGTGTCTCCCCCACAAATACATATCCTCGGTAGGCATAAAGGGCTTTAGTCATTTTTTGCTTTTTAATATTTTTTTCTTGTTATATCAAAATAGGTTAGGTAAGGCTGACTCTGACCCCCCCTGAAACTGGGTCAGGTGACTTTCCATAGTCTGTCCTCCTCAGCCAAATGCCTTTTCCTCCTTCCTAGCAAATGGAACCTTTCCTGGTGATTGGAGTGTGTCTGGTTACCTGATCGAGTGTGTGTCTGTCCCACTAGAGTCTGAGTTCTACAAGTGGCAGGGACCATGCTGCTTTTTGGTTGAGCCCCTGACAAAATGCCTAACACGTAAGTGCTCAGTTGCCCATGTATGAGGTAGGTAGGAAGGACACAGGGAGGGGTGTTTAAGGACCAGGTTTTATCATAGCCTTTCATCTTGCCCACAACCTTGAGGTATAAGTGTGCATATTGGGTATATATGAGTATGGGTGTGTGTTTTTTGGGGGGATGGCTCAAACACTGGATTTCAGGGACCAAGAAACATGGTACACTCTTGTCTCTTAGGATTCCCAAGATATGGTTATCTTGTATATGCCCAGAAGCCAACGATGGAGTAGGTGGCTCACTTTGGGGGTCCCTATCCACTGAGGTGCTCCAGCCTCAGAATTTTTATTGACATCTGTAGGACATGTGCAATAGAGCTTGTGCAAACTTCCTCTCTGAAGCTTTACTTCTTTTGTGTTCTCCTACCCATCCAACCTTCCTTCCCAAGATCTCGACCAGTACCCCAATCTCAAAGCGCTGGTCTCCAAGGTAGAAAAGCGCTTTGCACATTCACGGACCCTAAAGATACAAACATGCGCATGTGCAGTCTATTAGTGTGGGTCTTAGCCTGATGGGGAAGCTCCTAGCATCTGCTTAGTCTCAGCACCCCCCTGTCACTGTCACCTCCTCATCCAAATGGAAGGCCAGCCCCAAGGTCAGTCATGGCAGCTCACCTTCAGGGAAGAAGGATTTTTGCCTTGTCCTTTCTAGGAGGAGCACGTTTGTCCCCTCTTCTCTTCCTGCTATTTTTTTTTCTCCCCACACTCTTTGTAAGTCCAGAAGCAAAAATGTTGATGTTGCACACGTGTACGGGATCAGCCTCACTGTACTCTGTATGAAGCAGTCCCTGGTATTGATCAGGACTGTGGTTTATTTCATCCATCCTCCCATTCTAGAACAAAATAAGTTACTGAGCACCTGATCTGTGGCAGGGCTTAAACTGCAGGGCAAACACAAAAAAAGCCGAGCTTAGGTAATGCCAGCAAAGAAATGGGCAGTCCCCTGGAAGGAAGGAGCCTCCAGGAGCCAGCTGACATGGCAGGACACCCAAGGCGCATTCTGCTGGGAATCAGGAAAGTCTTCCTGTGGGAGATGTCCCTGCAGTTGGCCCTAAAGGTCATGGAGGATTGAAAGCAGATGAGGCAGGAAGCCAGGCAGGCAAAGTGAATTAGCTTAATCAGCTAATCAGACTTGTCACACCTTGACTTTGAGATTTACCCAGGTGAGCAAGATCTCTCTGTAGTCTGGCCTTTGTGTCCAATTAAACCATGGGCTTTTCTCTTTTATTCAGTTGTTAAACATTGATTTTGAGTAGCTGAAGAGGGTCTGGAAGTGGTAGGAATGATAGAGTTGCCAGGAAGAGGGTCAGGCAGCAAGGAGGCAAGGACACCCTGGAGGCCCTGGGGCTTTGGTGTGGACAAGGCCAGGGTTGGAGGTCGGCCTCAGCCCTGCGGGGAGCATGCCGGAAGGCCTTATCTGCAGTCCTGTACCTCCTGGCTTGCAAAAGCATCATTATTTCAAAATTGCTCCTCCGTGGAGAGAGAGGAACAGAGGGCTCCTTGGTGTTGATCGCTGCAGCTAGATTTCTACTGGAAAAAATGACTTGATTGGCTTCTATTTTATGCCCACCCTATTTCCAAAGAAATTGAAGGCAGCTTCTATAAACACGGGTATGTACATTTAGACAGGCTGGTTAAAATACAGGTACATGCTGATGCTCAGGAGCCAGATGAGGAGTTCAGGAAACCAATGGCTCATGAACCAGCGTCACTCTCCTCCTGCACCTCCTGGCTCTCTCTGGGGTCTGGTGTTTGTGACTTATGAAGACGTCACCCCCAGGGGTCCCCGCTATGGATGAGCTGGTTGGGGCACATTATCTCCATTTTAACAGAAGTTAAGGAACAGTCTGGAAATGCAGTTAGGAGCAGAGCTGGGGTGAGTACCTAGTCTCAGATTCTCTCTGTTCCTCCACTTCTTTTGGAGAGCGTCTGTGAACAGACACAGGGGGACTTGGTCTCAGCTACATGTGTGTCCTTCCACTCTGACGTGCCGGAAGGGCTGCACTCACTTCGAAACAAAGCAATCTGAGAAAACCGGCATTTGCATCTTTCCAAAAGGGGGCCTTTGGGTCCTTAATCTAACGGTTCTGCATCTCAGAAGTATAGCTGGAGAAGGTGGTGGGCACACACTCGCGCTTCCTCCATAGGCGTTGTGTTGGACAGGGCTGGCCCTTTAAGGGCGAACTTCTTCTGTAATGTATGTCTATATTGCATGGCTTTCTTTTCCTATGACCCATTCAGCCTCCCCGGGCTTCTCTGGAATGGTCACTGGTAGGTCCACATATGGCCTATCGCAATCTGTTGCGAGAATAACAGAGATTCAACATGAGAATCAGTGGAAAATGTTTTAGTCTCCCCTCGGTCTAGTACGGGGTGAGTGTAGTGTGTGAGCGGCTGCGCTGTTTTATATTTTAGGTCTAGTTCAGCTCTCCGTCCACCCGCACGATGGAAAGGGAAAGCAAGCTGATGTCTGCAGAGGCCAGGCCGATTGAGAACAAACACCTGGCTTTAAATACATGTCTTTCTACATTATGAATTGTCCCATGAGATGCTGATCCACAGTGCAGGTATCCTATAGACCAGGGTCCCAGACATAACCAAGGAGCAGGGCATGTTTTTAGGGTGGCATCAATTCAGTGCATACTTATCCTCAGGAAAAAAAAAAATGAACATTTGTACGTTTTTTTTTCTTGTACCGAAATTATCATTTTTTTTTTCTTCTACAGAAACAGCTCCCACACCTAAAGGAAGGAACCAGAGACTGTTATCTAATGCAAATCCATTCTGAGAAGGTTGTGGGGGCCATCTGGTGTCCAATGCAGACAGGGCCTGCTGCGAGATGAATTGGGAGGACAAGGGACAGGGCAAGAGTGAGGGATGAGGGGTGAGAGGCTAATTTTTTTTCCTCCATGTCAAAACGCAGCCCATTTGGAGGAAAAAGATGGGGAGAGATCACCTTATGTTGTGGGAAGCAGATCAAAACAGAAAAGATAACGTCTCGAGACAAAAAGAGAAGGGTGAGCATACGGTGTAGTTGATGAACAAAGTCAGGAAGAGATAGAGGCTCAGGCCTCTGGAAGCCCACGACCTAACGACCACCATCTAGGTGGGTTCCTTCAAAGACAGAGCAAATCTTTATGCCAGTTGTTCAGGTTTCAGACACTAACACTTCCTGCGAGTCGTCCCTCTGGGCTTTTATGTTTTCTGAAAAACGTAGTCCCCATCACCAGCTTTTTATGTGGAGCTGAAATAATTCATCAAATATTTGGAATGTGTAATTAAATATCTAATGCCAATTAGCAAATCACTAATGAAATAATCAGGGGCTTTTATGGTTTATAGTTTGACTTGAATTTTAATTCTAAGTGGTTATTGATTCTCAATAGAGTAGAATCTACGTTGCAAAATATTAGGCAGGTATGTGGATAGGAAATGAGAAAGAAGAAGAAGAAGGTTTCGGGGTCATGGTGGTGAACACTGACAGATGCTAATCATGATGTTCCTGCGGCTCGGGCAGGAGGAGTGGGCCAAGGACACAGGGTGTCCATTGTCCGTGATCAGTAGTGAAATCAGGGAGACACAGAGGTTCACTACTCAGGGCCAGTGGCACGGACTTCCTCTCGTGGGGAACTGGGTCATGGACAATTACGAACCTTCCCTGCTTTCCATGGACCCGGCTCCACCAGGCTCCAGGGGCGAGCCCATGCGGGCCAGAATATGGGACCTTCTGAGGCTACTTTTCCTTTAGGATAGGAGGTAATAGTAGCAGTGTTGGAAATGTGTATGTGTGAGACAGCGCAGACCACAAAGAAAACTTCCCTTAACTATAAATTTGGATTGAATTGTGGGGATAACTGGTATGCAGGGATACAGGGCTACCTATACTATATGCAATACATGTTTACCTATGGGGTGCTGGGAGTACATGGTTATATACAGGGTGCATGTTTGCCTCTGAAGTAAGGGGTACATTAATTATGGGGAACAGGAGTACACAGTTACCTATGGGGGGGACATGGTTTCTTATGTAGTATAGGAGATACATGGTTATTTGGCGGGGGGCAAAACCAAAATTAATGGTTCCAACAAGGTTGCTGAAGATGGGCAAGCCACTTGTGAAAAATTTTTCTCAAATATCCTTCTCTTCTCGTATGGAGAATAACGTGGTAATCACACACCAATTTTAAATATTGAAACAGGCCCCTTAAGGATATCTTCTTGCCAGTGTGTTAGATAAGCTAAAGTTACAAAATGGAATGAAAAATAATACAATTTCTGTGAAACACATTTTTTTCACCCATCTTATTTCATCCATTCCATATTTAATAAGATTTATCTTTGAAATAAATACTAATCATCCTTGCTGCCTTTAATTATTCTATGCCGGACCTACTCCTGGAACACTAATTCATGTAATTTTCACAACCACCCTTTGGGCTATATATTATCATTTATCCCCATTTCACAGATAAGGAAATTGAAGCCCAGAGAATTTCAGTGTGACTGTTTGTGAAGCTCTTCCATGCTAGAGTCAGGCCTAGAACCCACGAGGGTCTAATACCAACACGTGACCTTTACCATACACTCAAAACCAACCAACCAAAACGTGAGGGCAAAGTTTTGTTTCTCTCGGTCACTTGAGCTGCTCAGTCATTCCTGGGGCTTCTCAGAAGACACAGAAATCCTACAGGAGGAGGAGGAGGGCAGTCGAAGTTGAGCTCAAAGCCAGACCTGGACCCACAGCCACCAGGCTGCCCGAGCTGGTCCTCCACAGCCGATGGTATAGGAAGGGCTGGCCGAGACCTCTGCTCGCTGTGATGCGACTCATGGCTGGGATAGAGATGTCCCTCGGCATGTCTGGCACAGGCCTCTTGGCTGTCCTGCTCCTGCTCCTACCTGGGCCTGGACAGAAGCAGGAAGACCTGGCTGCCCTCCCCCAGCCCTCCACAGCATCTATTATCAGGAAGGGAGGCGGCTCTATGTTCAGCTCAGGAGTGATTTAAACACTCCTCCAGCTCAAAGGGGAATCTTGGGTTTCATTAATTAATACATCAATAGAAGCCAATGGAGAAAAACATGTCTTGTTATCTGGCTTCTCAGATGCTAGACATGGGCTCATTAGCCTTAAGCATATCAGCCCGATAACACTATTCCATACAAAATAATGATCTACTTTAGGGGAATGCTGGAGTGAACCGAAAGTCTGAGTCCATCCCTTATCCCTGCTCCCCACATGCGAGCCTCAGTGCCACCCTCCACAGAAGGGCTAGCATGTGGGGCACTGGCCCTGTGTGCCAGCCCAGGTCGGTGACTTTGGGTGCCACATTAACACCCTGGCCCTCACCACAGAACTATGTGGTCACCCCTGCTTCAGAGGTGAGCATAAGTAACCCGGCCAAGGTCACGACTATTATTAGGCAGATTCAAATCTGGATTATAGCAACCAAAGAATCTGAGTTGTTTCTGCCGTTCTGTGAAGATATACAAACTCCTGCCTGGAGAGGAGGGAAAGCAAGGAAGGAGCTGGTCAACCCACGTGTGCTTCTCACTGACCATTGTCTAATAAAGAAAAGCAATTTAAGATTGTGCCATTATTATTCCTGTTTTAAATTACATAATCTGTTTAATAACAGGGTCCTCAGAAGGAGCCGTTAGAATTACAATGCAGTCCTGAACCAGTCAGCCTTGAAAGCCAATATGCAAAAATAAGCAGAATGTGTTGTTCAGTTAGGCTCAGAAGACAATTTTAAGATGCTAAGGGCCCTCCTAGAGGATCCTTCTAGTGGGCAAAGGAGTTTATTAAACCAGACTGGTGGCCGGTGGGCAGGATTTAGTGCCCCATGTTATCAGGGCTGCAGTTTTAGGGTCTTCAGTGTGGGACATAGAACTGCAAGACTTCTAGGAAGATCTGCCTCCAGGATGCTGGCAGCTCACCCTTCTGCCCTTTCGGATCTAGGGAATCCTCAAAGGAGCCCCCAATTCACCAGACTATGCGAACACTAGGGCCCATCTCTTCTCCAGTTGGTGAACTCCACGGAGAGCACTTTTTGATCCTCCTTTCTGCAGATGCTAGGAAGAGGTACAAGAAAAGTAATTCAAGAGCTTGGTCCAGCACCCTTCCAGTTCAGGAAGGCTAAGTGTGAGCTGAGACTGTCGTTGTGTGCTGAGCTAGGCACGCTGCTTGGGTCATGAGCGACACAAGAGTTCCTAGAGGAAAGATTGCTGGCACCTACGGAGCCAGTGGGGGCTTCCAGAAGAAGGAAAGATCTCAACCCACGCCTGAAGGGCTGCAGGGAGAGAACAACAGCACAGGCAAGAAAGAGCTTCTTAGAGAAGTGACTTTGAGGCCACTGAATTAGCAGTGTTATAGTTGGTTTAAAATGCCCCCCAAAAGCCGGGTGTGGTGGCGCACGCTTGTAATCCCAGTACTTGGGAGGCTGAGACCAGAGGATCCGGGCTCGCGGCCAGCCTCAGCTACTTAGTGAGGCCCTCCACAACTTCGTGAGATGTGGTTTCAAAAATAATAAAGGATCTCTAAGATTTCATCTGACCCCAATTAGAATGGCAAGCATTAAGAAGTCAAACAACAATAAATGTTGGCGAGGATGTGGGGAAATTGGGACTCTTTTACACTGTTGGTGGGATTGCAAACTAGTTCAACCACTATAGAGATCAGTGTGGAGATTCCTCAGAAAACTGGGAATGGATCCACCATATGATCCAGCTATACCACTACTGGGTATCATACCAAAGGGATTGAAACTAGAAAACAACAGTAGTATGTGCATACCCATGTTCATAGCAGCACAATTCACAGTGGCCAAATTATGGAACCAACCTAGATGTCCATCAATAGATGAATGGATTACAAAATTATGGGAAATACACACAAGGGAATTCTACTCAGCGATAAAGAAGAACAAAATAACAGCATTTGCAAGAAAATGGAAAGATCTGGAGAACATTATGTTAAGTGAGATTAGCCAATCACAAAAAAAGAAGGGACATATGTTTTAATTAATATGTGCAACCTAGGGAGTAGTGGGGACACAAAAGGGACTCCAATGACAACGGAGAACCCTCAGTGGTGCAAGGGAAGGGGTACAAGGGAAGGGGAAGGGCAAGAAAGAAGTGAATCTATGGAATTACTATCATAAACAATTTGTACATATGAGATTATACCAACATCATTCTCAGTGCTACATGTGGGGGGAGAAGGAGGGGGGGAGGCGGGGGGAGGGACACTAAGAGCTGTGTGCATGTATGTTAACACCAAACTGGTACTCATTGTGATGTGAGGCTACAATGCACCAATAAAAACATATTAAAAAATAATAATAAAGGATAAAAAAAATAGGACCGGGGGTGTAGCGCAGAGGTAGAACGCCCCTGGGTTCAATCCCCGGTACCACACAAAAAAAATGCCCCCCAAACCTCATACCTCATACGTGTGCAACGCAGCCAGGTTTACAGGCAGTACACTACTGGAGGGGGTGTATCCCTGAAGGGCATGGCCAGGGAAAGTATCTGTCCCTGGCCCCTCCCTGCCTCCCTCCCATTCTGGTCACCATGAGTAGAATGGTGCTCCTCCACCATGCCTTGCTGCTACAGTTTTCACCGTGGAGCTAGCCAACTATGGGCTACATTTCTGAAACGATGAACCAAAAAACCTTTCCTCCTCTAAGTTGTTCTCGTCAGGTATTTTGGTCGCAGCAATGAAGAAGCTGACTAAGACAGCAAGTGATGAAATAAGACAGGCCAGCTAGGGGAAGCAGGTAATGAGGGCAGGGCCGACTGGTCAGGAGCACCTGCTGAGGGGTTCAGTTCTCCTGTCTTGGGCATTGAGGATCCATCTCTAGAGCAGGCATGAGGCCATTCACCATGACGATTAAATACCATCCACTGAAGACAATGGCTTTGCTTATGAAAAAGCGGGAGAAGACATTATAAGGGGAAAGGTGTGTTTGTGTCTTGGGAGTGGGCCTTAAATAGTATTGACAAGGGGATTGGGCAGTCTTGTGCAGGAAACTAGCGGTTGTTTGGTGTCATTGAAAGTGTCAGTGAATTACTCCCCAATGGCAGGCATACTGCTTCCCTTCTCACGCTGACAAAGAAAGCTCCATGTTGTTTAATGGCGACAGCTCTGCAGTCACACAATGCCCACAGCAAGCCGTTCAGACTCCTGACGATAAAACGAACGCAAAACAAAAGGCTCTTCTATGCAGGCAGCAGCTATAGGGGCAGGGGGCGGCTCCAGGAGTCATTAAAAATAATATTTTTTCGAATTAATAAAATGCAACCGTCCACACTCAAGACCAACAGCTTGTAAAATTGGATTTCTAAAAGACGAAGGGGAAAGAAAGGAGGCCAGCACTGGCAAAATAGAGAATTCAGGAAGGAGGGGGACCAGTGGATTCGGCCCAGGGAACATTAATAAGTGTCTGTCAGGCTGACACGAATGTGGTCACCTTGCTTGGTGAAGGCAGCTTCTAAATCCCACCAACTGGAAGGAACTGAATGGGGAGAAAGAAGTAACGGCCCCTTCTTCCCTCACTCTTCTAGGCCCTTCTATTGGAGGGTAATGGGCAGAGCCTAAGGCCCCATGACAGTAAAAGTACTGGGGATCATTCCTGGTCTTTGAGATGGGATTCCTTAAAAATCTTTTTTTTTTTTTTTTGTGGTACCGGGGATTGAACCCAGGGGCGTTCTACCTCCACGCTACACCCCCGGCCCTATTTTTTTATGCTTTATTTTGAAACCGGGTCTCACGAAGTTGCGGAGGGCCTCACTAGAGAGAGAGAGAGAGAGAGAGAGAGAGAGAGGAGAGAGAGCGCGCTGAGGCTGGCCGCGAACCTGGATCCTCCGGTCTCCGCGCCCCAAAGTACTGGGATTACAAGCGTGCGCCACCACGCCCGGCTCTCCTTAAAAATCTTGATGTATTTGTCTATCTCCTCCAAGAGACCAAGCTTCCACACATGAAGAAGCCCTGGGTAAACATCTATTACAGAGAAGGCTTTTGAAGATTGCACTAAGGAAAGAATGGACAAACTCCATGTGCTTACTTCTGTACCTCATCCGATGTCACCTTGGAGCAGAAGGGCAGAGTCCATGAACAGGCTGATTTTTACTGTATCCCGCGCCCAGCGTTGTAGCTCACATATAGTAAGTGCTTAGGAAACATCCTTCAAATAAACAAATGTGACCCAGAGAACTCTTCCAGTGCCTGCACTGAGGGCATCCCTGTGCAGAAAAGTGAGCCAAGCACATCTGTGTTGGTTATCATCTTTTAAAAAGTCAATTCTTGGCCGGGCGTTGGTGGCGCACGCTTGTAATCCCAGTACTTGGGAGGTGGAGACCGGAGGATCCGGGTTCACGGCCAGCCTCAGCTACTTAGTGAGGCCCTCCGCAACTTCGTGAGACCTGGTTTCAAAATAAAGGATAAAAAATAGGGCCAGGGGGTGTAGTTCAGAGGTAGAATGCTCCTGGGTTCAATCCCTGGTACCACAAAAAAATAAAAATAAAAATAAAAAATAAAAAGTAAATTCTTAGCCAGGTGGGATGGTCCACACCTGTAATCCCAATACTTGGGAAGTTGAGACAGGAGGATCACAGGTTTGAGGCCAGTATATGGTAACTTAGCAAGGCTTTGTTTCAATTTTTTTTAACTAAATCTTTTAAAAGGCTGGGGGTGGCTGGTTGTGGTTGCACACGCCTGTAATCCCAGTACTTGGAAGGCTGAGACAGGAGATGACAGGTACGAAGACAACCTTGGCAACTCAGTGAAACTTTCAGCAACCGAGCAAGACTCTGCTTCAAAACAAAAAAGTAAAAAAGGGTTGTGGGTATAACTTGGAGGTAGAAAGTACCTGGGTTCAATCCCCAGTACCACGAGAAAAAGAAAAGACTGAGGTATAGCTCAGTAGTAGAATGTCCCTGGGTTCTAATCCCCAGTACCACACACACACATACCCAAAAATCAGTTCTTCAGTTCCTGTTCTGTTCAAACCAACAGATTTATTAGAAGAGCAACTCTTTTTTTTTTTTTTTGTGGTACTGGGGATTGAACCCAGGGACCTTCTACCTCCGAGCTACACTCCCGGCCCAATTTTTTTTATATTTTACTTGGAAACAGAGTCTCACTAAGTTGTGGAGGGCCTCACAAGTTGCTGAGGCTGTCTTCGAACCTGTGATCCTCCTGTCTCAGCCTCCCAAGTACTGGGATTACAAACGTGCGCCACCACGTCAGGCTAGAAGAGCAACTCTTTAACACAAGTTAGGTTTCTCAGTAAAATTAGTGGGTTGTAAATTTCCTGTGAGAGGAAAGATTTGAGCATGGTGTGTTCTAATTGGTGTGGCTAATCAGAGCAAGGTCTTATTTTACTACAGTGGGTACTTTGGGGTAGGAGTATACTTCTTAATTGACAGCACTAGCAGAGCAGATAAACCCAACCCAAGAAAACGGTGGTATGACACCTTGCCATCTAACCTCTTGTTCCATGGACCTGCAACATTGATATTCTGTTTGGGTCTGGCTTGTGTTACTGTCGCAAAATACCTGAGGCCGGGTACCTCAGGTATAAGAAGTTTATTTAGTTCACAGTTTGGGAGGTCCAAGAACATGGTGTCAGCATCGACTTTGGGTGAAAGGCTCATGGTGGATAGTATCATGTAGCAGGAGTGCATGCAAAAAAAGAAAAAGAGGGAGAGGGAGAAAAGCGTCACATGGTAAGAGAGTAAAAAAGAGAATGGGATGGGAACAGGCTCATTATTTTATAAGAGCCCACTCTTGCCATTCCTCAAAACAAGCATTAATCCTTCACAAGGGCTGCCACCATCTATTCACCTCCCACTGAGCCCCACTTCTAGTTTCCCAGAGAAGTCCTCCTATTTATCCACCCTGCCTCACACTCCCCAGCCTTCTATGCAACCACCCCTGCCAATCTTGCATAACTGTGCGACCTGTTCTTCCAGCCCCACAAGCCTTTTATTGGATCACTCATGATGGCTTCGTATACTCTACCCAGAGGTCTCCTGGGCAGCTCTGCTGCTCTTGGACACCCCCAATTCTCTGGCATCCCTGAATCTGAGCCTTGACTTCTCCTAATCTCTTTCCTCCTTTCCAACCATCCCATTGACTGCCAAAGTGGCTGCTCTCTCCACTTGCTAAAAGGTGGCTTTCTTGGCTTATTCTCTTCACCACTTCATCTGTCTTGTCCCTCCTCGTAGAATCCACACTCTCCAAAGGCAGGGATATCTTCTCTCCCTTGGGTGTCCCTCGGCGCCAACACAGACAGTGCACAAGATAGACTCCAGGTGCAGACCTGATGATTTAAGTCGCCCAGTGGATGTGAAATGACTGGGCCTGCTACAGGAAAGGCAAAGCCATTTTCCTGCTACAAGTGTTGAACCATTTAATTTCAAAAGCGATGACTTTGCCTACAGTGGAGGAGGCAGACGCTGTGACCCCCTTTTGTAGACGGAATGTTTATATCCTCTCAAAATTTATAGGTGGAAAGCTACTCCCCAGTGTGGTGGTATTTGGAGGTAGAGGTTTGGGGGGATTATGTCATGAGGACAGATACCTTGGGAATGGGGTTAGCGCACTTATTAAACAAATCCCAGAGAACTCCCTTCCCCTTTTGCTTGTGAACACATACAGAAAACACAGCATCTATGAATCAGGGAGTGGGTCCTCACCAGGCACCAAATCCACCAGCACATTCACTCTGGATTCTCCAGCCTCCAGAACTGTGAGAAATAAATTGCTGCTCTTTACAAACCACCCAATTTATGGTACTTTGTGATAGCAGCCCGAAAAGACTAGGACACAGTCTGAGCCCCCTTCACAACTAGGCTGAGGCAGAGTGGGGCTGCTCTGCAGAGTATAGAATGTTCCCAGGAACTCTGGGGGAGAGACACTCCACCATCCTGGCCCCGGTCTATTCTTAGAGGTGCTCACAGCCGGTTCTAGGGAAAAGGCTGGTTGTCCTTAAGTGTTTAGCAGCGCCTGGGTTTCTCCAGCCAATCTCTGGTGGAGCCTTCTGTTTCAGCCCTCAGGTATATGATCCGTTCCTATTCTCATAACAAAATGGGTGTGGGGTGGTGGGAAGGAGCCATCTGGAAGTGGTGCTGAATCCTCTCCTCATTCAGCCCCAGCTCCTCTAAGCTCCCCACCTCCACCTCCATGATCTGGACCTTTATATCTAAGACTTGGATCAAATCACAGATTGCCATTGTCTTACTAGAGTGTGGATAACAATTTCTCCTCCCTGGAGTGGCCACTATCTTTGCCAACCAATGAAATTCCCTTAGACTCCAGAATTGTGCTGAGATGAGCCACAGGAGGCATACTGCTCTGTGTCAACAAAGAGGTCTTCTAGGCAGCCCCCTGACCTGTGCGGCCTGGCCTAGAAAGCCTGTGGAGACATGGACCACCCTGCCGGGGCGTGCGCTTCAGGAAGGAGGCAATCCGTGGTATCAGGTTCAAACCAAGGAAGACTGTGGAGTGTGTGGTTTAGCACTTAGAGTCCTCTCACCTCTGCATAACGGCACTCGTTCATCCTTCAACATTTATTTATATATTTATTTAGTTGCTGTCCTAGTTTGGGTTCCCCCATCTTTGATGGGTCAAGGACTCAAGAGGCAGGCAGGTCATTTAGGAGATGGTCTCAGGAAACACAAAGACGGGAGTGGAGACGTGAGACAGGGAAGGGAGGGAAGGCGATCCTGGTGCATTCGTGGGCAGGTAACCTCTGTGGGAAAGTAGGGGTCTCGAGCCTATGGAGGACCCTCTGAGAAACTGAGAGAATGCCTGTGTTAGGGTATCTTATTCACCAACTCCTATCTCTCATTGATTGAGGGTTGCTCTAGGACATTATATCCCCAGCACTTTCAGAATTATTTTTTTTTTTTTTTTGCGGTACCGGGGATTGAACGCAGGGGTGTTCTACCTCCGCGCTACGCCCCCGGCCCTATTTTTTTATACTTTTATTTTGAAACCAGGTCTCACGAAGTTGCGGAGGGCCTCACTAAGTAGAGAGGGAGAGAGAGAGAGAGAGAGAGAGAGAGACAGGGAGAGAGAGAGAGTGCGCGCGCACGCGAGCTGAGGCTGGCCGCGAACCTGGATCCTCCGGTCTCCGCCTCCCAAAGTACTGGGATTACAAGCGTGCGCCACCACACCTGGCTATTATTATTATTATTATTTTTTTTTTTGCAAGCAGCTGAGCAACCTCTCATGGTTCTTCCTTCATGAAATGCTATTAGTGTCTGGGAAGAGTCCATGGCTGCTCAAAGAGATGCAGAAGAGAACTGAGGGAACACAGGGCGGAGCTTTAAGAGCATCTTCTGTGGCCAAATGGTGTTTGTTTTGCTGAGATTGACTGGTTGTGCCCTGGTGCCAGGCACCGTGTTGGGCTGTGAGGATACACCATTCTGGCTCTCAACAAGCTTGGTAGATACCAAGAGCCAACTATATTATTTGATGACTTGAGGGATTTTTGTTCAGGAACTTCATGGGGGATAGGTGTGGTCCTGTTAAACTGAAGTTCAAGAACTCTGGATTTTAATCCTGCCTCTGTGGCCATGGCTGTACCTTCACACAGATTCACTTATAAATATAGAACCATGAAACATACATGAGACTCCTCCCAGCATGGGCCACCATGGAGCTAGGGGTAAACCAGCCAAAGCCACTGCCCCCAAATGACTCGTTTCAGTCTAGGTAGAGACACACAGAACCTGCCATGGCTCCAGTCTTCCTAGCCTGCTTGCCACTCCATAAAGACACACTTTGCGATCAGAGAGAGGAAATAATTGTTTGGGGAGGAAAGACCTAGTGTAAGGGATAATAGCCTAATTTTATACCATTGAAGAACAGGAATGGTCATCCCTCTCCGAGGATTCCTGCCATGATTACAATTTTAGTTTCCACTCAGAAGTCCTCTTGGGTCGCATGATTGATTTCCTTGCCAGTCAGTCTAACTTTTTTCAGTGACAGAATCTGTCAGTCCTATCCCAATATACATGGCAATGAAATATATTCAGAGAAAACAGTTAGGCCACCCTACACATACCTGCCAATAGAAGAGTGTCCCTCAATCCCCCATAAGCCAGTCCATCCTGGCTGCTCTAACAGAATACAAAAGATTTGGCAGGTTATCAAAAGCAGATACTTTTTTGTCACAGTTCTGGAGTCCGTAGGTCTGATAGGAGAGTGTCAACATAGAAGGTGTCTGGGGAGAGCCTGCTTCCTTATTCATAAAAGACCATCTCCTCTATTTGTGCTCACATGTAGAAAAAAAGCCTGGCGTGGTAGCTCACACTTGTAATCCCAGTACTTTGGGAGGCGGAGACCGGAGGATCCGGGTTCGAGGCCAGCCTCAGCTCTCTCGCTCTCTCTCTCTCCCTGTCTCTCTCTCTCTCTCTCTTTCTCTCTCTCTCTCTCTCTCTCTCCTTAGTGAGGCCCTCTGCAACTTCGTGAGACCCGGTTTCAAAATAAAGTACAAAAAATAGGGCCGGGGTCGTAGCGTGGAGGTAGAACGCCCCTGTGTTCAATCCCCAGTACCGCAAATAAATAAATAAATAAATAAAAAGAAAAAAAAGCTGAGGGAGTTCCCTGGGGCCCCTTTTGGAAGGGCACTAATCCAGTTTGTGAGGGCTCCACCCTCGTTGACTTAACTGTCTCTAAAGGCCCTGCCTCTTAATACTATAACATCGGGGGCTAGGACCTCAACATGCAAATTTTATGGGTTACATGGCGTTCGGTTCATAACAACCCTGTATCCTGGTCTTTGGGCTCCAGTCTTTCTGGCCAGCTTGCTGGTCACAGAACCCACCAGGAATCTTTGGATCTTTGCTTTGGAACACTTCGATGCTTCCTGCTGAGCCTACTCACACACCCTCTCTCATCCCTTCATATCCAAATTCTACTCTTCCAAAGTCTATCGCTTCTACTCACAGTGCTTTCCCTCAAGGGTTTTCTCTTTAATTTTCTGTTCCCTCTGCTCTTATCTCACATCTACTTAGCTCACATCTACTTCGATGTGCATGACTGAATCGCAGAGGAAGGAATCGCAGACAGATGGACAGACATCCCAAGCAAGGAGACTTGTCCTGGGACTCGGCAAAGTCACTGCAGCTTTTCAGATGTGGTCGTCCATCTAGCAGTTGTGAGTTTCCCATGTGCTGCTCGGAGCTGCCTGTGCATGATCATGAAATTTTTGATGAACAAATGCTTCTCTTCAGATGTAAGACAACTCATCGACCTAAAGCTCTGTCGCCATGCTTCGCCCCACTAGGAGGAAGCCAGAGCAGCCCATTCTGAAATCCACGAGTCCTTCCTGCTGAAATAGCAAGCTTACTTCAGCACTTACAAAAACCACAACAACGATCTTTAGTACTCTATAAATATTGCACAGATAACCCTTGGATTGAACGAGCGTGTGTGCTAAGTGTGGCGGCACAGAGCCCCGAGCCCTCAGCTTTCTCCTCTCTTGAATGGGTATGTTGGACACAATGACCTCTAAGCTTTCTTCCCGCGCTGATATGCAGTGAGTCTAAATGGAAAATATTGCTGTCAGTGGCCTGCCGCGGAGCATTAGTCTTGCCACCCAACATTTTCAAGGGAAACAAAATATTTTAAATGCCTAGTGCCACATTCCTCACTCCCCCCAGAGAGCAGCAGACAATGAATGGAAGGCAGGGTACGGGTCAGCCGTCATCATAGCTAATGAATGCTCTCACACTGCCTCATCTGTCCCCTGGCTCCTGGCTCTGCCTGACCAGACGTGGACATGTTCCCATCCTTTCCTCAAGTTAGAAGGACCTAAGTGCTGGGGGAATGGGTCTTTGGAGAGGGAAATGATTCACACCCCAGCAGAGCAGGCTCCCAACCACCTGCTCCCCCCGCCCCCCAGGCCCTGGGGGCGAGGAGGCGCGACCTCCAGGGGCTCGAGTCTCCCTGGGCGGATCTATTACATGCATTAAAATAATTTACACCCGGCCCTATAAAGCCTTTAATTCGTCGTGCCATCATCCATTGCAAGAGCATTCCTCTTCATCGTGAATTATTTTTGAAGTATTTATGTGGACCTCATGGAAAATCACCCCAGTCAGCAAACTGAGAAATGGAAAGGCATTAAGAGGAGGCTGTGACCCCAAGGTCACAGGCCTAAGTGTGGCCTGGGTCAGTGGGGTGGGAGAGGGAGCTGGGTGGCCATAGCTGATGCTGACCAGGCTGCTGGGCCCGGCCCTCGCAGCCCACACCTTGGCATGAGCTGGGCACGTATCATTGTTAACGTTCACCATTGTGGTAATAACTGGTGTGGGGGAGCACTCGTGTTAGGAAAGCACTCCCCCAGGGTCCCATTTGTTAATGGCAATGAGCCTGCGTGCAGATGAAACAACCTCTTATATGGATGAGGAGACTGAAGCACAGAAAGATGGGGAGAAGTGCACCGTTTAGCAGATTTGGACTTGCCTCCAGGCTCCCTCCTTGTGGAAGTTGTCTGTCCCCCTGTAGGGAGCTGGACTAGATGACCCCAGAGTGCAGGGCTATCAGACCAGCCTTGTCAGGATAGCCGACACCACCTGCCTTTCTCAGGCATACCCAGAAGTACACACTAAAGGCAGAAAGGACCACACCCAAATTCTCCTGCGCCCTGCTGGTCTACAATTGAATCAGGTCAATATTCTTTGTTTGGGGTCTCTTTTCTGGTGACTGCAAAAGGATTTTTTTTTTTTTTTGCGGTACCAGGGATTGAACCCAGGAGCATTCTACCTCTGAACTACACCCCCGGCCCTATTTTTTATCCTTTATTTTGAAACAGGGTCTCACCAAGTTACGGAGGTCCTTACTAAGTAGCTGAGGCTGGCGGCGAACCCAGATCCTCCAGTCTCAGCCTCCCAAGTACTGGGATTACAAGCATGCACCACCATCCCTGGCTGGATTTTTTTTTTAAGCTAGCACAATGTTCACAATATTCTAGTGATTGCTATCAAAGATAATTGGGCTAGTCATTTTTATTTAATTCAGTAAGCATTTAGTTGGGGTCCTATGCTGCGCCAGGCAGTGTTCATACCAGAGTTCTGAAAGACAGGGCCCTGCTCTCATGGAATTTACATTCTAGTAATGGAAAGTAGAATAAACATGTAAAAAAGGGGGGATGAGCCGGGCGTGGTGGCGCACGCTTGTAATCCCAGTACTTTGGGAGGCGGAGACCGGAGGATCCAGGTTCGCGGCCAGCCTCAGCTCTCTCTCTCTCTCTCTCTCTCTCTCTCTCTCTGTCTCTCTCTGTCTCTCTCTCTCTACCTAGTGAGGCCCTCCGCAACTTCGTGAGACCCGGTTTCAAAATAAAGTATAAAAAATAGGGCCGGGGGTGTAGCACGGAGGTAGAACGCCCCTGCGTTCAATCCCCGGTACCGCAAAAAAAGAAAAAAGGGGGGATGAAGGAGGGTAACAAGGTTTTCAGAGAGTGGTTAGTACCACAGGAAAATAGAAATGGGGTGATGGGATATGGTATGATAGAGGGTCAGGGACATCATGGATCCATTGGGGACTGAAAGCTTCCCTGAGGGATATATGAGTTGAAATTTAAGAAGGGGCAGCTGCCAACCATGGAAAGGGAATTCTCCATGCAAAGGGCCTGGGGCAGGAACAGGTTTGGCTAGAGAGAGAGTACTGAGGGAGAGTAAAGGATGAAGCCCAAGACTGTCAAGGGCAGATTGAGTAGGGCTTCCCAGGCAGGTCCTAGAAGGAATGGCATACAGATCCAGGAGACAATGTAGGTGAACCTTAAAGTCATTATGCTACATGACATAAGCCAGGCACAAAAGGTCACACGCTGTATGACCCCATATATTCGAAATGTCCGAAATAGGTAAATCTGTAAAGACAGAAAGCAGGTTGCAGAAAGCAGGTTGGTGGTCGGCAGTAGCTCCGGCCAAGGGGGGATGGCACAGGAGGTGACTGCGTAATGGGGATCGGGTTTTCATTGGTGGTAAGAAAGATGTGTCAGAGCCGGGCGTGGTGGCTCACGCTTGTAATCCCAGTACTTTGGGAGGCGGAGACCGGAGGATCCGGGTTCGCGGCCAGCCTCAGCTCTCTCTCCCTCTCTCTCTCTACCTAGTGAGGCCCTCAGCAACTTTGTGAGACCCGGTTTCAAAATAAAGTACAAAAAATAGGGCCGAGGTGTAGCGCGGAGGTAGAATGCCCCTGGGTTCAATCCCCGGTACCGCAAAAAAAAAAAAGATGTATTGGAACTTAAAATGGTCAGTGGCTGCACACACTGTGAATGTTCTAAATGCTGCCAAATTGCATACTTGCCAATGGTTAATTTTGTTATGCAAATTTCACCTCAATACATTTTTTTAAACTCATATTTTTGGGCACATAGACTCTTCCATGTCATTTCCAAACCAATGGCCTCTTCCCGGAAGCCCTGCAGGGCCCCTCCTGTCCCACCTCTAAAACCTGGCTCTTGAACACCATACTGTATTTCACCCTCAACTCCGGACTCTCCACACATCTGCTTCAGAGACCAGAGCCAAAGGCCTTCTTGGAGCACTGATCTAAAGGGGCTCCCCACTCCCACTTTATAACACTCTGCTGGCTGCCACGAATCACCTTGAATCACCCCATTTGTTGGGTTCTGAGGAGGGCCTGGGGACAAGAATTCTCTTGGGCAGCTCTCCCTGTGTGCTCTGCACCCAGCACGGTGCTGGGCAGGTAGGAAAGACTGGCCCCTCCTCCCAACGGCGCCCCCACCTGACCCTTTAGTGCTGCTGGGACCCAAGTTTTGTTACCAGCAACAATTTCGCGGAGAAAATGGGCAGCAATTTGAAGGAAAACGGAGTTAAGAGTCAATAATTTTATTTTTTTTTTTGGCGGTACTGGGGATTGAACCCAGGGGCATTCTACCTCCAAGCTACACCCCCAGCCCTATTTTTATTCTGTATTTTGAAACAGGGTCTCACTAAGTTGCGGAGGGCCTCACTAAGTAGCTGAGGCTGGCCCCGAACCTGCGATCCTCCTGTCTCAGCCTCCCAAGTACTGGGATTACAAGTGTGCGCCACCACGCCCGGCAAGAGTCAATAATTTAAAGGACACAAAGAGCTGTGTGCATGTATGTTAACATCCAATAGATACTCATTGTGATGTAAGACTCCAATGCACCAATAAAAGCACGTTTAAAAAAAAAACACAAAAGTTTGCGGCCAGCCTCAGCTACTTAGTGAGGCCCTCCACAACTTAGTAAGACCCTGTTTCAAAATAAAGAATAAAAATTAGGGCTGGGGGTGTAGCTTGGAGGTAGAATGCCCCTGGGTTCAATCCCCAGTACCGCAAAAAAAAATTAAAAAATAAAAAAACAAAATAAAAAGTTGTGATGGAAAAGTAAATATAATCATAATCATAATCATAATCATAATAATTCAAAGGACGTGAGACCCTGGTACTTGCCTGCAGTAATGGAGATGAGGGCAGGCGCTACGAGGAGTGCGGTGGGGCGGATGGTTCCTTGCAGCCAGAGCTCTTTTCTGTTTTGGTATCTCAGAGCTCTGGGACTGGTTCCGAGGCCTGGGCTGCAGCGGGTCGTCAGCACCCCAAGACACCCCGCCCAGCAGTCCTGCGGCGTCACAAAGGCCCCGGGCGCCCCCGCCTGGCGCCGCGCCCCGCTCAGTGGCCACCCCTGTCACCTCTCCAGGCGCGCTGCCAAGCGCGGGGCCATAGAACCTACAGTGACCCGCCCCATTAGTCAGCCTGGGCTGGGCTCCCAGGGGAGGAAAAAGAAAGGAACAGGAAAGGCTACCCAGCAGGGAGCCTTCACGTTGGGCGAGTTTGCTGTTTGGCGTCTCCAGGGCTCCTCTCAGCTGGGCTTGAGTGAGGGTGTCTCTCTCTACTCTTCCCCTGCACCCAGGAGCATGGCCCATCCAGCAGGGTGAATCCCACCCCACCGGGACCCGCAGTTAGGTTCAGAGATTTTCTGGTCTCTGATAGGCAAACAGGGAGGCTTGGTGGAAACAGGCCAGGCCCTGCCGAAAAGACAAGGAAAGCAAACCTCCCGCAAACAGGTGCATCCAACTTCGACCTTCCCAGATGGCTTTGGAATTCTTCCTGCCCTTGCAACATCTTTTTCTTTGAAGTGGAACCTTTTGACCCAAGTTTCTGGGTTTTTTCCCAAGCCATTCCACTGAATCTGCCACCAAAAAATCACCCTGAACAAAGAGAAAGGCAAGGACTGTCACCAAGTATGATGACACTTGGGGTTTCCCTTCCTCGGCCTGCATCCATGAATTAAAACAATAAAAATTTAAAAAGCGACCTCTGACCCTCAGCTTTTTTGCTCTCTCTTTCCCCCACTGCCTGGCTTTGCTGGGAGAAAGAGCCAGATTGACACATTCAGACAAATCACAGAAGCCAACGTCCTGTCCCAGCCCAGTTTCCACTGGGAAACCCTCCCTCCGTTCCTCCAGGGTACCAGGTAACTGGATTGATAGAGCCTCCTTCACCGCCTCTCCCAGCGAACTTCTCATAACCCGCAGCATAAATAATCACATGTTTTATAAATAGCTGTGGACAACAGGCTGTAAAAAACGAAGATATATTTGTGCCTTTATGTCCTAGGAATATTTCCTAAAACGACTGTTTTATTTGGTGTGGGTTGAATGGGGGGCTTGTGTGTACATAACAATTCCAAAGTTTTCCCCGGCCCCCCCTCAGGTCAGGCCAGCACTATAGTTAGCAAATTGATAAGGTTCCATGGGCAAGCTTTATTCGTTCTGACACAAGCCTATGACACTTTATAAAAAGAGGTAATCCAAAACAATCTCTAGGTAATTAACACCTAGATAAACAAACATAAATTTCTATATTGCATTTATTTGGACTACCACTCAAATATGCGTGAACCATGCTTTTTTAATTAAAAGATAAATCCATGTGACACTTAGCCTCAAACTTAATTATTCAGCATAGTATAATAAAAAATAGAGCCCATTAAATGTGTCTTGCACTGTATTTCTGTATTAACAGCAAAACAGTTCGGTCTGGGATCATTTAAATTTTCCCCCTCCTCTTTGCTTGTGATTTCTCTGTTCGCATAAGCCTTTCCTCTCCCTCCTTGTCTCCTCCTCCCCCTCCAATATCTCTATTTTCTCTTAACACCAACAGGTGAAGAGATTAAAGCTCTACACAAGCCCCTCCATGGCATGCTCAGCTGGGTGACATTTTTAATATTGCATTACACTATGAATTTTTTCCCTTCCCCATGGAAACATACCTCTAGTTTGGTGGAACGTGCCCAGCCCTTCTATCCTGAAATGAAGATCACAATATTTAATACTAATTTCCTTGGGATTGTGCTTACAACACACCAGGTGAGGTTTTCATAATATACTGTTACAATACAGATGTTAAACAGAGAAGGGGGGGAGTGTGCAAATCCCAAACTACAAGAGACAGTAGGGTTATCATCTTTATAAAAGTTCCTCAGCACAAAATTGTATCTTAACACCGGGTATCAGCAGCAGCTCATCAGCTTATGGCTGCTAGGAGAGGAAAATCATGCTTGAGCCATTCCTCACCCAGGTATGAAGTAGGAACAAATATCCATTTAGTCACTCAATGAGGATGTGTAAAAATGAGGTCCCCATGCCAGGTGCCATGCTAAGTGTTTTGCATACCTTGAGTCTTTTTATCTTTGAGGCAAAGGTGCTGTGGCAAGAGAGATTCTAATCCAAGTCTCACATTGCCAAAGCCTGTACTCTGAGTCCCTGGGTTCCCATGGCTGTCCCTGGTGAGCTTCATACTGATGTCCTCGGTCACAAACAACGATGGCCTTGTTTTGTCCTAAAACATGGGCTTAGACCTGGGACGATGAACCATTCAGGTTTGTCCTGGACTGCCCTGGTTTTAGCACTGAGAATCTCATGTCCTGGGAAACGCTTGGGCCCCTGGCAAACTGAGATGGTCGGTCACCCTATGTAGGCTCCTCCAACAAATGGCGTTGCTCTCAGAGTGGCCAAGTCGGTCTGCAGGGTATCAACTGGTGCCATACAGAGACCCTGGGTTGAGGCTAGGAGACTTCCACCTACTCCTTCCCAGAGAACTGAGGTGCCTAGATGCAAGAGGTAGCAAGATGTTCTCTCAAATCCTATGAATCTATTGGGGAAATCATACAGATTTTGCATTACACTGATTCTTTTTTTTTTTTTTTTTTTTTTTTTGGTACTGGGGGTTGAACCCAGGGGAAGTCTACCTCCCAGCCACACACCCAGCCCTCTTTATTTTTTATTTTGATACAGGGTCTTGCTGGGGCTGGCCTTGAACCTGCAATCCTCCTATCTCACCTTCCCAAGTACTGGGATTATAGGCATGTGCCACCAAACCCAGCTACTACATTGATTCTTATTTTGGCTGAGCAGGGTTAGAAAGTTGTACATCTACAGAATGCCACCACCACATCCATGTTCTCAGGACTTCCTAGTCATGTCACTTTGGAGAACAGTCCTTTGAGTCTGGCATCCAGCATGTTCTCCACACAGCTCTTTGCCTACCTCATTTTACCCGAGAAAGAAGGTGCCTTCCGCTGCTGACGCTGTGATTCTCCACTTTATGGATGAAGCAATACATTTGAAGAGATGCAGTGGCCTTCCACAATCATCACACAGTGCCTGAGAGGTCGAGACAGGACTCAAGACCCCACCCACACCTGGCCTGGGCTTCGCGACTGTGGCTTCTGCTCGCTCGTGTTCATCTTCAGTATGTCATGGCCTGCTTAGGAAGTCTTCCATCGCGTTGGAAAGTCCCATTCTCCTTGAATCTCCTCTTCCACAGAGTCTATCTGTATGGTTATCTGATTAAAGTCTTTTTTCTCCTTAGATAGTGATCTTAGGGCTAACCTGTCAGTGTAATGCCCGGCACACAGTAGGTCCTTTGTAAATATTTGCAATGGAACAATGTCTAACCCTGAGACCAGTCCTTTTCCCATTGCAATCCCTCTTTCCCTAGCCACCTCCTTATTACCCTTGAGAATGGCAAGAGAGTTAAGACTCAGTATTTTTTTTTCGGCACCAGGGATTGAACCCAGGGGCGTTCTACCTCCGCGCTACACCCCCGGCCCTATTTTTTATACTTTATTTTGAAACCGGGTCTCAAGAAGTTGCGGAGGACCTCACTAAGTAGAAAGAGAGAGAGAGAGAGAGAGAGAGAGAGAGAGAG
>PVJS01023879.1:0-29178 GCA_004027185.1 Glis glis
CTTCTTCCCTTTTCATAGGTTTATTGGCCCAGGGTATTTTAATATTTTTCTGCCTTCTCAGACTTGAATCTAACTGATTCAGAAGCATATTTTTCTCATCTTACAAACTGTAGGTAGGCATTTGAGGTTTTAAACCACAAAGTTGTGGAAGCTTAATGTGATAGTGGTATATGGAATGGGTTTAAGAGGGAATAATTACAACAGAACTATATGTTAATGCTATAGGTGAAGCACAGAGACTTGGGTAGCTTTTTGGCGGTAGGAAGGAAACCCAGATCTGAAATATCCTTAGAGGGAAATGTGTCCTGATCTAACAGCAAGCGTAAGGTAGAATTGGGCGTATGCAAGGAGAAGAGGGCACAGAATACTCTATTTTAATCCCAAGAGGCAGAGAGAATGGGGATAGCATCATTACTGAAATATGAAGGTCATCCATCCAGTCATTTCTTAGCATTCACTCTCTACCCAACACCCTGTTCCAGGTCATGGGGATCCAGAGATGAGTATGGCAGGCCCTGCCTTCCAGGAAATGGCAGTCTAGTCAGAAGGGGAAACTAGATGGAGAAGAATGATGGGTATTTACTCATAAATTAATAGACCTGAAAAAAGTTAAATGTCACCTACAGTACTTCTCACCTGAGACAAACTTTAAAGATGAGAAACTGACGTCCAAAGATAATATGTGGTTGCCAAAATTCACACCTTCAGTTTCTGTGAGCCCAGAAGGTGAGCCCAGAAGTCGCTGTGTCACACCGTGCTATCATCCCTCCACACATGGCACTCTCTGTTGGGAACAGGTGTTTGGCACTCAATTGCCTGTGAAATGGTTCACAGGGGATCAAACAAGAGAAATGAAGCCCATGGCAAACCACAAACTTTGAGGGAAGGCAAACTCTTAGTAATGCACTTCTCATGAGCTGGTGCCTTTTGGCCCCCAAAAGATTCAAAGTTACTTCCAAAGCCCATTCATTCAATGTCAACAGAAATGAGGACATCCACCATCCACATGAGACCCTGCCTCTTCCCTGTCCCCAAGCCTCTCCCTACCATTCTTGAAGTCATATCATTCTGTCTCTCCAATATTGTTCGGTTGGTCACTTCATGTATACCATTACTCTATTACCTTAGTCCAGACCCTCACTGCAGTAGTCTCTTAATTTTTTTTGCCTCCCCAACCAATTTGGGTGGTGTGTTGTTGTTTTTTTTTCACTCTGCTATTGAAGAAAGCCAAATACGTCACTCCTCTACTTAAAAGCCACCTAAGCTTCTTCATTGACTACAGGATACTGTCCAATCTCTTTAGTATGATCAGAAGTTCCTCTCCTCTACTTTCTAGATACTCTGCCCCCACAAAAAACTGCCCATTATCTGAACACGCCAAGTCCTTTCATCTCCCTAGACTTTTACACAGATGTATTTTGCCTCTCCCCCTTCCTTCTTACTATTTGAACTCCCACTCATCCTTCAATGCCCACAAAAAATCACCTCCCTTGAATATTTTCTATTTCATTTATTTATAACACATGCCATGACAAAAATAAGAGCATGCAATATCACATACAGAGAGATATGCACTACATAGCAAATATATTCAAATTGGCAAATGATAGAAAAGTAGGATGCAGACAGGAGTGATGTCAGGCCAGAAAGTGCTTCTCCGGCCACCCGCATATTCACCAGCCCTTCACAGTTATTCAGCAGAGCCTCTGAGGTTTTCCTATGTGTCTTACTTCTATCCTAGACTGTGAGTCCTTGCAGATAAGAAATTTATCTTAATCATTTCTGTGTCTCCAGTTTCTCAAATAATGTCTAGCATTTATTAACCACTGAAGAAATGGTTACTGGATAAATGAGTACATAAATGGAGAAATGTATATTCATCTTTATGACCCCCACTCCATACTGAATAATTTATGTATAATGTGCAAATTGATGGGAAGAAATTCTGAGAAATAGCCAAGTACTTAGAAAACATGGCCATCCTCTTCAGGGAAAATAGATAAATCTTTGGGAATACATTGACTATCAAAAAAGAAAAAACTAGAAATAAAGAGATGGAAAAAGAAGCCAGCAAAAGAGAAAAAAAGATCATTTAAATGAGAAGAAATAATAGGGAGGCAGGAGAGACAGGAAGAGTGATGGCTCTTGAATGCTCAAGAGACACAAGCTCCTTGAATGTGAATCTAGTATGTTTTCACCTGTTCCAGGCCCTGTGTATAGTAGGTGCTAAATAAACATTGTCATGTCCAAAACTGGATAGAGAAACTTTAAAGTCCAAAGTCAGTAATGCAACAAGTTGAGCAACTTTCCCACCCTCAGGCTTACTTTGGGTCTCCATGTGAGCACATCTTCGTACTATTTGCTATACTTACGCTTATGTCAGCTTTCACTCCTTTCTGGCTACCTCTTCCTCTAGGCTCTAGAGCTCTCAGAAACAATCCTCTGTTGTTCATACTCGGGTAATAGGCATTGCTTTCAGATCTCATTTGATTTCTGCATATTCCTAACTCACTCTTGCTCTGGGTATCCTGGGTAGTGACACCTTACTCTTCTAATGTATGTATGCCAACCTATGCAGTTACATGGCTCAGAAACTCTTATCTTTCCCTATTCCAAGCCCTAACCAGTCTTGGTTCTTATAGACTTAAAGGATAAAATGTTCTTTGTCTCTTGGACTAAGTGTATTATATTTACTCAAAAGGAAGACAAAGTTGTTCTGGTTTTTATTGTCTCCCTCTGTCACTACCAATATAGTTTTACTCAAAATCACTATAAATTCTTATAACAGCTCGTGACAAAAGAGAGCAACTACATTTTACTTTTTACAGAATTGCTGCCATGTTTTATAAGAAATTCCATCTTAGTGTTTCTGATTTTGAAACTTCATTTGTAATTGCTAATATTCAAGTCTAGGAAGCATTTTGACTGCCATATATGACATTTTTACTTTCTTTTTCCTTGAAATAACATTTTATTTATTTATTTATTTATTTATTTATTTATTTATTTATTTATTTTTGGTATTGGGGATTGAATCTAGGGGCCTTCTATCTCTGAGCTATACCCCCAGCCCTTTTTTTTTTTTCATTTTTATTTTGAAACAGGTTCTCACTAGACTACTGAGAACTTCACTAAGTTACTGAGGCTGTTCTTGAACCTGTGATTTTCATGTCTCAGTCTCCCAACTACTAAGATTACAGGCTTGCACCACCAAGCCCCGCTTGGAATAATACTTTAAAAAGTCTGTATCACATTTTTCTATAAGCCCAAGAACTAGAGGATTACTGATTGAGCATATTCTCCATGTAGAATTGCTACAAATAAAAACTGTTCATTGTAGTTTATAAGGTCATTCCTTCCTCTCCATTCTCATAGGGGCAATACCTTTTTCTCCATCTAATTTTCAGGAGGGGGACATAAAAACCATAGTATAAAAATGGGAAAACAGAAACTTTTAAATTCAAATAAAATCTAAACAGACCACTTCTTTCTTAAGCAAGTTACCAAAGGGCAGAAGATGAACATAAAAAATAACATGTGAATTGAGTGATTTTCACAGGGACTTTTGAGCATTTTAAGACTTTCCCAAAAATTAGAGAAGCAATTTATGGAGTGGTTAACTGTTGATTGTGAGGTTTGGGGGAAGAAAGATTTACTCTTATTTTATTATAATTTTATTTCTATCATAATTTAATATAATTTAAAAATTATATTACTACAATTTTTTATTTTTATAGTTTTATTAGTGCATTGCAATTATACATCACAGTGAAGTTCAAAGTAATACAAATATACATGCTCACAGCACTTGGTGTGTTTCCCTCCAGATCCCGCCCCGCTCCCCCATACACATTAGTGAGATGGGCAGTGATGCCTTTGTATATGGACATAGCATTATTTGATCTGTTTCCTTCATCAAGTCTCCCTTTTCCCTCTCTACCTCCCTCCCCCAATCCCCTTCCACTATTCTACTGATCTCTCTCCTCATTTATCTGAAGTCCCTTTTGTTTCTTATTTTCTCTCCAGCTTCCACATATGAGATAAAACATATGACCCTTGACTTTCTGCAACTGATCTCACTTAGCATCATATTCTGTAGTTCTCTCCATTTTTCTGCAAAGGACATAATTTTGTTCTTCTTTATGACTGTGAGATTTTTAAGTACACAACCATACCAAAAAGAGTTTTTAAAAGACATGAATTGATCTTACAAACATAATCGATAGTACTTTTTGCATACAGAGGATTGCCCTCTCACCCACCTGAGCAAAATGAAGAGCTGAACTGCAAGTTTTCAGCAGTGAACTAAATCAACACAGACACTGACAACTCCCAAAATATCATACAATAAAGATTTAAGAAATGCTGAAATTCAAACCCTGGGGATTGAGCTAAACATTTAAAAATGCTAGAGTAGTAAAACTGTAGAGATAGAAAGTCTCCAGAAACTCTGTTTTAAACGAGGTGATGTGGTTCAGTGTATATTGCTTCCAAATATGGCAGGTTGGCACTAAGGAAAACATCAGAAGCAGGAAGACCCCTCTCTGAACTTCTCTTCTTCCCTGAAGCAGGTCATAAACCCCTCATTGGAGAGGTGCCCTCTCTATACAGGGAGGAAAGGAGCATCCTTTTCTCAGAAGACACAGGGACACACAGAAGAATCAGAAGAGGCCCAGTTTCTTACTTTAGGTCATACCCCCTTTGTCAACCAAAGCCCTCTTCATCAAACCTAAGCATGAAAATGCACTTATCCCTCTTTCTTTGGATCTTCATTTTGTGTGTGTGTTGGAGGGAGTTACTGGGCATTTAGCCCAGAGGCATTCTTTGTGTTTTTTTTTTTGTTGTTTTTGTTTTTTTGGTACCAGGGATTGAACCCAGGGGCATTCTACCTCTGCGCTACACCCCCGGCCCTATTTTTTTTTATACTTTATTTTGAAACCAGGTCTCACAAAGTTGCGGAGGGCCTCACTAGGTAGAGAGAGAGAGAGGGAGAGAGAGAGAGAGAGAGAGAGAGAGAGAGAGAGAGTTGAGGCTGGCCACGAACCCGGGATCTTCCGGTCTCCACCTCCCAAAGTACTGGGATTACAAGCGTGCGCCACCACGCCCGGCCTAGCCCAGAGGCATTCTATCTCTAAGCAATACTCTCAGCCCTATTTTCTTTTGCTTTATTTTATTTTTATTTTGAAACAGGGTCTCACTAAGTTGCAGAGAGCCTCACTAAGTAGCTGAGGCTGGCTTCAAACCTATGATCCTCCTGTCTCAGCCTCCCAAGTCCTGGCATTACAGGTGTACACCACCATACCTGGCTGGATCTTCATTTCTGACAGTTCCCATGTCACATCACACTTTTATTAAATTAATGCATATGCTTTCCTCTCATCTCTCTGTATTTTGCTATAGCAGCCTCAGTCATGAACATACCAATGAGAAAAGATTTTTCTCCCCGACAGAGGAAACTGAGATCTCAAATGTATTTGATTGGCAGTAAAATGATTGTGTAAAGATAACTCCACAAACAGAAGGTAATATACTTTGAGAAGGAAGAATAATGCGCAAAGGTTTGAACTAAACAGAGTTGGGCACGACTGGGATGAGATGGAGCAGCCTGCCCTGCAACCACCCCAGACTTCAGTCCCGAATCACCGATGGCACACTCCTGGCTCCTTCTCCCTGACGACAGAAGCGGGGGACACTGAGGTGGTAATATAAAGAATCTGGAAGGCTCATAGCTGGTGACAACCATGGAAAAACTAAGAGATGTGGGGAAATGAAGAGGTGTAAAGTACAAAAGCCAAAAAGCTCATGATAATTACGAAAATAGAAAAATGCACTAATTTTAGGCAAATTATTAGTGAAAATTGTATAACCACATTGTAAACTTTCTTTCAAGCATGTAATTAAAATATGTGTCCTAATCTTTTTAAGAGTGTGTCATTTTAAAATCCAGGTTTCTTTCTTTTTTTTAAGATTCATATGTTAATTTGATCTACAGCAACACTAAGTACCACTTCTTCACAAAAGCAAATTATACTATGGAAAAAGTGCTTAGCACTGAGCTGCTGTTTTGTTCTTGGCAGGGGTGGCAGAGTTTCTAGATTATAGGCATCAGAACTGAGTCTCATTATCTCTGCTGAGCATTGTGTCTTACCTTTGCTATGCCTTTGAGTAAAGCTGGCTCCTAAATGGCCCCTACAGCCAGCAGCAGCTCAAGGTGCTTTTGAGAGTGCAGCAGGAAGAACTTGAGTTGGGTGGGGTGCTTGACATCGTAATATTCAGCGCCTACAGACACCAGCATTTTGCCCTTGATGATAAAGATAATAAAAGGATGGAAAAACCCAAATTACTTCAAATAAGCCTAGACTTCAAACGTTTAAAAACTCAGAGGCTACTAACTTGAGTTAAAGATCTTTTGTGGGTTGAACTTGACTTTGTTAATGCCCCACCCCTGCCTTCACCAATAATGCACGGGAAAAAGAGAAATTGAAACTGTCTTTTGGAAATCATTTAAAGGAAAAAAATGGGTCCATTTGGCCTAAATAACACAAGGTGAAGAAGATGTTTTCTAACCATCTTCAGAAATAAAACAGAATACGGTAAGAGGGTTGGCAGGCCTGGCCTACAGGCATTCAGTAATAGTGTGAGATAGTTTCATTAATGATGAGAAGAAATTGGTTTGAATTTAACAAATAAAAATGCATTCCAGTGGGAACTACTGGAAACCAGAACCAACTGCAGCTGCCATGGTCAAAATCCACTATTCTTATGACCCCAACAGGAATAGCAAGCAAAACAGGAATGAGTGTGTCCAGACCTCACAGGAACAGAAATACAGTTTAGAAATGTGATTTGCAAAGTTCCTGCCCCAGCATACCAGAGCAGGGTGAATTTAGAACTCAGAGGTGATAGGTTAGTACCCAGCACTGGTACCATAACCCTCAAAACCAGGGGCCAGCAAACCACAACCCATGAACCGGACATTTTAGTAAATGAAGCATTACTGGAACGTATCCTTGCTCATTCGTTTATGTGTTGTCTACTAAAGCTTCCATGCTACATGGCAGAGTTGAATAGTTGCCATGGAGATCGTATGGGCCACAAGTCCTGAAATATATATCTAACCCGTTTTGGAGAAAGTTTGCCAACCCTTATTTTAAACTTCCAAGGCTGAGTAACTTTATTATGTTGACAACTCTACTTCCTTTGCCCTCAATGTAGAATTGTCTGTCAAATTCTGTTGGTTACACCTCCTCTCTAAGAGTATCATTCTACCCTGCTTTGTTTCCGCCATCCTTCCCTCCCCTCTTGGCCACCATTCTCACCTGTCTTCACTCTAACATACTACTGCCAGCATATTCTTCAAAAAGCTCATGTCTGGAAATGTTTCTGCCTGCTAAAATACCTCCAATGCTCCTCCCATTGGGTAAAAAAATTAAATCTAAAGCTCTTGCCATTGTTTGGCCCCAAACTACATTTCCAGGTTAGTTTTCCACCATTTTCACACAAGTTCAGGTCAGTGATGGCTGAGGAGCCCCACTCTTCCCTATCTTTGTGATTTTTGCACTGACTCCTTTGGTTTGAGAGAATAATAATAAAACCTGCATTACATACTTGAGATTAAAAACCACTGAGACAAAGACTCTCAATAGGAGACATAAAAATGGAGATCAAAATGCTAGGTTTAAGCCAGGCGTGGTAGCACACACTTGTAATCCCTGTACTTGGGAGGCTGAGACAGGAGGATCATAGGTTCAAAGCCAGCCTCAACAATTTAGTGAGGCTCTCAGCAACCTAGTGAGACCCTGTTTCCAAATAAGATATAAAATTGGGCTGAGGATGTAGGTTGGAGGTAGAATGCCTCGGGGTTCAATCCCCATTACCAAAAAAAAAAAAATGTTAGATTTACAGGTGAGCACAGTGGCTCACACCTGTACTTGGGAGGGTGAGACAAAAGGATCGCAGGTTCAAGGCCAGCCTCAGCAACTTAGCAAGACCCTGTTTCAAAATAAAAAAATAAAAAGGGCAGGGGGTGTAGCTTGGAGGTAGGATGCCCCTAGGTTCAATCCACAGTATCACAAAAAAAGTTAGGTTTATTACTATAAAAGTTAAGATGGAGTATGTGGGAAATTTATGCAATAAAAAAAGAGTATACTAATCCCCTTCATTGTACTATCGTCCATTCCAGTTAGACCTTAGGGAAGTCCCTCTGAGGGAAAAACTTGGATCTGCAAAATGAAACACTATTCAGGGTCCCCACTTCATACTGACAGACAAAATAATAGAGATTAGCAGCACCCTACTTCTTAGATCAGCTAAACCCAGCTGTAATAGATCAGCTCCATCAAAGAGAAAAACATAAACCAATGGATATCTCCTTCCAGTTGGTACGGATGGAATAAGGAAGAAGATAGGTAAAATACAAGGATGTTAGTTAAAGGCCTTTACAATAAAATAAAAAAAAAGATTGATAGGGATGGGGGGTGCAGCTCCCAAGCATTTCCCATCATTTTTTCTCCTATATGTTGGGATTCATTATTAAGTTTATCAACCAAGAACATGACTATCCTCCACAGGACAGGAGATCAGCTGCTCATCAAGCCAGTCCTATTCTCACCTACAAGGACTGCTTCCTATATCCACAGCCTTCCTCCTATGACTCCTGGTAGGAAGCAGGAAATTGCTCCCAGAAGGTATGCTAATTAGATTAACTCTAAATCTACACTATATCCAAGCCTGAGAATTTGATCCCTTTTCTATTTCCCATCCAAATTATGCCCAAGTATACTGCCCAATATAATTCACATTATGCAATATGATTAAATGGCAACACTAATGTATTCCACTAACAAAATTTCAACAACAGACCGATACCCAAAATTTGCATATAAACTCCCTCACTTTGTGAAATTCTCAGAAGAAATTGAAATCCAAAGATTAAATTCCCCTGCAAGTTAGAGTCCAAATAACTTCCCGTGCAAGAGAATTAACATCCTTAATTTTTCCTTCCCAGGATATTATTCAACATAGGCTCAGAGATCTGGTAGAGTCTGCATTCCTTCAATTACTGCTGTCTTGAATTTTCATCACTGAAATGAGGATAATTTCCTTTGTTCCCCACGTTAAAAGAATCCAAAGACACCAAGATTTTCACAGCAGTAGCACTTACACACATAAACTTAGAAATCAAGACAAATCTCAGTCCTTAGAGAGGTCATCTTCGGCAAAACTGTCATGTGAACACAATACTTAGTCTAGACACACATTAATGTGACCAAAGACCAGAGCAATGAATCAGTGGTGCTGAGAGAAGAAGGATAATCACAGAGGAAAAGTTCTCGATATTTTAATTTTCATGAAATATCACCTCTTAGGGAGAACCCAAATGCATACTATCTCCTTTCTCAGAAAGAGGTACTGAAGATATTGCAGAAATTCACAATAGTTACAGTACCAGTCATGGGTCTTATTTCCATTTCCCCTTCAAGTGTTTCTGTTTCTAGTGTCCTAGGACTATACCGAATGTGGTATATACTAAGACCCTAATTTCCACAGCCATTTCTGAACAAGCATTTTCAGTCCTATGACACAAAGGCTGTTACCCCTACCTCATGAAGCAGAATTGCTTCGGCCTATGAAGCCTGTTTCCTAAAACATAGATTACCCTACTCCCTACACTTTTTTCCTGCTGGAATCTAACCCTCAGCAGCTCACTGAACTGAAGTTCCTATTAAGGTTTAGAATAGGGAGCATCTTCTTCCTAGACATTTAGTGAAAGCTGATTTCTCTACCCTGGATCCTCAAAGCACTTACTGTCTTCCCTTTGCCTTTGGATGTTCTGGGCTTCGAGGAGCATTCTATTCTGCCCCATATTTTGCTACAGTGATAGGATGTATTTCTAGGGGGTTATGTTTACTTCTGTCAGAAAGCCTTAGTCATAATTCTAACAATTAAACTTAATGTTTAAATGAATACTTTTCTTATTCATCATGAGTAGAGGTACCATGATTTTTGCATCAGTCTTTCTTCCTTTCACTCTCCCTTAGCTTTTTAGAGTAACTGTTTTGTTTTCTTTTTATTTTATTTATTTATCTTTTGGTGGTACTGGGGATTGAACCCAGGGACATTCTACCTCTGAGCTACACCCCCAGCCCTATTTTTTGTTCTTTATTTTGAAACAGGGTTTCACTAAGTTGCAGAGGACCTCACTAACTAGCTGAGGCCGGCCACGAACCCAGATCCTCTGGTCTCGGCCTCCCAAGAACTGGGATTACTATCGTGCGCCACCACGCCCGGCTTGATTGCTTATTTTAAATGTTCGCAGACACTAAGATAAAAATAAAAATCGGTAAGCTGTTGGGCTGCCCAAAGTTCTTCCTGCTCATCTCTCATCCACTTTCTCGTACCTGACTTGGATAATTCCATCCCCTGGAGGTGTGTGCTCACCAAACCAATATCTAACCAAGGTCAAAATTAAATCTATAATCTTTCTACCTACTTCCCCTTTAGTGGACCTCAGCTTGCCAGGACCTTCCTTAGAATCCTACTTCACAATCCTAGGTCTGTGATACCTGCTAACTCCCATAATAACCATGCGGTCTCGAAATTCATCCAATGATTCTTCCAATATTTTATGCTGATATTTTGGGTCCTCCCCTCTTAAATATGTCCAAAATTCAATCCAAGGCTTGAATCTTGGACTTTCAATCCAAGGCTTTAAGACGGTATCTCTCAAAGTTTCCTAGTCCCTGATGACCTCTAGATAACCATTCTGATCTGTTCTCTGAAAGGAGGACTCTCTTCCTCTATTAGATTACAAGAAGTCATAGACACTGTTTATGATTTATTAACAAATAAAATGCCTCCCCCAGCCTAATGTCCTGTTTAGGAACAAGCAGACCTAGAACTATCTCTTTTTCTCTCTTATAGGTCTTTTCCTCTTCCATGTCATCAGCAGCAGCAGCATTTTCCTGAAAAGAAAATATCTTGCCTCATCCAGCTTAATCATACTGTCTCTCTCCATAGTCTTGATTCATACATTTGTTCCATCTCAAAAAGGAAGATCAAGGAATATTTTTCAAACCATTTCAGTTCCTTATGAGTTTCTTAAAAACATCCTGTTCCTAAAGGCAGGACATCATAGGAGGAGACATTTTTAATAGCCTTCTGAGCCTTCAGGTTTACAATGATTTCCGTGAATTATTTCTCAACAAAACCGTGTGATGAAATAATCTCTTTATAATAATAGTAACCGTTTCTTCTTTTTTAACAGCTTCATTGAAGTACAATTTATATACAATATACTCACCCATTTTTAGTGTTCAGTTTGATGAGTTTTGGCACATATATATGATAATGTAACCACCACTGAAATTAAGATAGAGAATATGTCTATAATCTCAAAAAGATTTCTTATGATCCTATCTCTACTCCTGACTCCAGGAAATTACTAATTTGTTTTCTGTCACTATAGTTTTGTCTTTTCTAGATTGTCACATAAATATAATTATGTAATATGTTATCTTTCACATCTGGTTTCTTTCAGTGAGCCAGATGTTTTGGAGATACATTTATATTATTTCATACTTCAGTTGTTTGTTCTTTTGTATTGCTGAGTAGTATTCCATTGTATAGACTTTTTATAATTAGATTATTAATTCACCAGTTGATGGAGATTTTGATTGTTTTCAACTTTTAGTTATTATGAATATAGCTTTTGTGAACATTTTCATACAAGTGTTTGTGTAGACGTGTATTTACATTTCTCTGGGAGTCTTATGAGTGAAACTGCTAGATCATATGGTAAAAGTGTGTTTAACTTTATAATAAATTGCTAAACTGTTTTCCAAAATAGCATTGCCATTTGACATTCCTGTTAGCAATGTGTGAGAATTCTAGTTGCTTTCTACGTGGCCACACCTTAATTTTAGCTGTACTAGTGAGTAACAGTTTTAATTTGCATTTCCCTGATAAATACATGTTTTTATGTACTTATTAGCTAAACATTTGTCTCCCTTTGTGAAATGCCTATTAAATCTCATGCCAATTTTTAATTGTTTTATCTTCTTGAGTTATAAGAATTGCTTCTATATTCTGGTTATAAATCCGTTGTCATATATATAGATTAAAAATATTTTCTACCAGTCTGTGACTTGAATTTTTGTTTTCTTAATAGTAGTTTTCAAAGATAAAAATCCAGTCTATGAAGTCTAATTTGTGATTTTTTTCATGATTTATACTTGCTTTGGTTAATTGCTCTGACAGAATTTGAGGATTTTTCATGGCCCATGCCTCCTAAAACACAAAATTTGAAAGTTCCCACTCAAGGGCCTCAATCTTCATGTATTATTTTGCTGAAGAAATGTCCCAATGGCTGTTCCCTAACATTCCAGGGAAGGAAGAGTAAATAATACATGGGCCAAGGCTAGGAATGTTACTGTAATAGAGTTCCCTGCACATAAAATATGAGGGAGCTGGGATAATTGTTTCTTCCTAGCCTCCTGCACCTGGAATATCCCTTCAACATACATATATGCTGATATTGCCATCTTTCATCCTATCAAACTCCTTTTCATCCTTCAAGGTTTAATTCACATGTGGCTTATTAATTAGCATTCCTACCTCTCTTCTATCTCCCAGCCTGTCATCTATTCAACACTTAATTTTCACCTCGCTTAGATACTTACTATGTTCTACATTGTCTATTTTATCTCTAAGTTATATTCCCTTGAAGGCACTAATCAGAATTTACATTTTTTATTCTCTATAGCACCTAGTAGAGTACCTTGTACATAGTAGACTCAATAATTATTTCCTTAAAGAAATAAGAAAATGGGAGGAAGGGGGGAGGAAGAAAAGATATGTTCCCATCAGCTTTCTTGAAGCTGTAATCTAAAAGACTGACCATGTAACTTAGAGGAAAGAAGATTTGTTTTCTTATGGCTTTGGGTTCAGTCCATGTGAGGCCAGGGTCACGGATCACAAGGCATGGCAACAGGAAGCAGAGACAGTGAGAGCACATGGGCTGTGCTCACATCATGGAGGCCAAATGCAAAAGACAGCAAGGGGAGTAGGAACCATTTATATAATCCCCAAGGCTGCACCCCCAGGGACCCACCTCCAGCCACACCCTACTGGCCTGGGTCACCACCCACATAAATCCATTACAATGGATTTATCCACCACTGCGATTACAACCCTCATGACTCAATTATATCAGCTTCAAATATTAATAAATGAGCTCTTTAGGGGAAATTTTATATCTAACTACAACAAGATATATGGAACTAGCATATGGAGGAATGTGTATTTTGTGTTACTTGTTATGGTTAGATGTAGAATGTCCCCTGAAAAGCTCACATATTAATATTCAGAGTTGATATAAGTAAATCATGAGGATTGTGATCACATGAGTAGATAAATCCATTGTAATAGATTTACTGGGTGGTAACCTAGGCAGGTGGGGTGTGGCTGGAGAAAGTGGCTCCCTGGAGGTGTGGCCTTAGGGACTGTGCTTTTATCTTTGGATCTCCTTGCTTGACTGCTCTGATCAGTTGTTTTGTATTATGGCAGTGAGAATGTTGACCGAGACATTACTCTCAAATGAGAATTAGACTATAAGAATGATATTACAAGGAGACAAACTTCAGCTCAACATAAGGAAGAGCTTACCAACATTTGGAATTTTTATAAATGGAATGGGGATACCATGTGAGAATGAGCTTTCTGTCCCTAAATGTCCTCAAGCAAAAGCTGAATGACTCAAGATTATGATAGAAACAATTGTGACACCGACCAAGAGGTTAGACCAGACTAGAGGACATATCCATGTCCTTCCTATTTGAACATCCATGGAAGGCCACCTGCTGACCATGTAGACTCTTGATTGTCTTATGTCCATGTCATTTTTGTTTTATTTCTTTATTGCCTCAAGGCTGGAGTGCTCCAAACCACACTGACTGGTTCTGGCCTCCTTCTTATTGTTTCCATCTATCTAAATTTCATCTTCACCAGTATCTTTCAGTTACTCAGAATGACCCAGAATATTTCATCAACAGGCAAGGCATAAGCACACAAATATGAGCAATGGTTATCAGAAAACAGTAAAATAGAAATAATTATATATGAGAAATCCAAACTAGTGGCCAACCCAGAGCCCGAGGATGGGCCATATTAAGATGGGTGGTTAAATAAGTAGATTGTACCTGTTGGAGTTGTGCTGTTAGAGTAAGATATAGATTTTGATAAGAATGAATTAAGGGTCTGAAACTTTAGTGAACAACAGAGAACACTTCTTTTGCTCTGAATGCTTACCAGAAGAAACACTAGGCTGAAGGCTAGTGGTGGCAAGTTATTTCTTGCTTGAGTTATAATGATAGTTCCATAATTCTCAGGTTTTAGCAAAACAGTAAGTAGTAGAGCCACAAATAAACGTAAAGGATTTAGTAAAGAGGGTGAAAGGATAGCATCTGAGTCCCAGAACCTAAGTCCCAAAAGGATTTAGTAAATAGTAAAAGGATTGGGCTAATTCCTGGTCTTTGTTCAGCTTTTTCTTTTATTTGTAGTACCAGGGATTGAACCCAGGGGCATTCTAAATCCAAGATAAACCCCCACCCCTTTTTATTTCTTATTTTGAAACAAAGTCTCACTAAGTTTCTGAGGCTGTCCTTGAGCCTGCAATACTCCTGTCTCAGCCTCCCAAGAACTGAGATTACAGACATGCACCACCATGTCCAGCCACTCTTTCATTAAGAAAAAAAAAAAAAGCAGCAATTGGCCAGAGCTTCTTACATGTGGCAAAACTTGGATGAGGAAGGAGGTTACAGAAGTGTCCCTTGGTCCAAGACAGAGTGAAGAGTGGAGGCTTTGGCAGTGTAGAACAGGGTGGCTGAGGGGTGGGGTTGAGTCTTGGTGAAGAGCAAGAAGCTTCTGCCACAGTTGGCTATCCTGTACCTGCTCCACACCCGCAGCCTTTCATCCTCTTTCTTCCTTTTTTACCTGCTTCACACTCTACCCCTGTGGCTAGAGGAGGGTGGGAGATGAGAGAGAAGATGGATATCTAGGGAAAGGATAGAGGGTTATGTGGAGTGGGTTGGATAGGATAATGATGTGCATGAGTTTCTGGTCTGCTTCTGCTTCTTACTAGGAATGTAGCGACAGGGGAATCACTTCACGGCCATTTATGGAGTTGGACTGGGGATCCTTGGAGGGTCTATGGTTTTTTTTGAGGGGGAAGTCTGTCTTGCTGAGCTTTGTAAATACTTTTCCTTGTGATTAGATACAGTTTCTTAGACCTTGCTTTCACTCATGCACAACTGATTCTTCAAGATAGTTAAAAGTCAGGATGGTTAGATTTCTATAACACTTGGCTTAAAATTCAGAATTCAACATAATTGTTCCTTTAGGGTGAGAGAGTGGAGTTAGGCAAGGGAGAAAAGAGTGGAGAGGCAGTCTGATTATTTTAAATCACGCCTTTGATCATCATATACCAATAGGACTTGCTCCCAGCCCCTTGTTTGGGAAATGGTAGACTGGACCCAAGCTCCAGCTGGAACCTTGTCAGTGGTTCCCATATTTCTCATGTTCATTCACTGGAGTTTCTTTTTGTTAAGAGAAAAGAGCTTCCCAGAAATAACTGGTTTTTTGACTGTTATAAGGAAATAAATTCAGACACCATAGCATTTATTATATACCATGGGATAGAGGAGATAGAAGTTACCCATTCTGATTTCCATTAGAGGGGAAACTCTGACCCAAAATAATTTAATTAAGTCTAGCCTACTTCCCACATTAATAAAGAGAGCAAGCATTAAAAACTAGTGTAGACTTCTTTTAGAATTTTGGCAGGCTCTGCCAAAGGAAGCAAGAAAAAAAACTTTACATCAGAGTGATGGGGACCCAGGGATACGAAGGACAAGACAGGCTACTAAGTGAGGCAACCAAGTCTGTTCTTAACATGGGTCCAGATTGTACTGACTCTCAAATGTAGTTTGTTCTTCATGGATTTGTTTCCCTTAATAGATTAACTAGCAAAACAACAACAACTTACTGAGTCTGCAGCTCCTCTTGGTGGAAGTAGTGAAAAAGCACGTAGATTTGAAGGAGTTGAGTTCACAGTCACCCATGGCACTCACGTCCACACTCCCTGCCCTCTCCCTCCCCAGCACCTGCACATGGAAGAGCCAAGAGCTTCAGCTACCCAGCAGGCTGATGTCTAAAGCTCTGCTCAGAACTGCAGGACTAAGACTCAGAACATAGCCTGCTGGACAGAGGAAGAATCTAAAGAAGATAGTAACTAGAGCTTTCTCAAAGAAGGGTGGGGAGTTAAGAGCAAGAGACTTAGAGAAGGAAGTAGGGAATCCTAAGTCTAGAAACCGACTCATAGGGCATCCTCCATTCCCCCAAAAGCCTCAGTTTCCAGATGATTTGTTTTTGAAACTCAAGGTATAATGTGGTAGACGATGTAGTTTGTTATAAATCAAGCACAGGGAAAGAAAAACAATACTTCCCAGGGTGTTCTGGCAGAATGATCACGTACATTGGGAGCATGGGTGTGTGAGGAGAGGGAGGAAGACATTCAGAGTCCAATGGTGAGGGGACTGTGGTAGGCTGAATAATGGCCCTCAAAATATATCCAGGTCTTAATCCCTGGAACCTGTGAATTACCATAGATGGAAAAGGGACGTTGCAGATGTAATTAGTTAAGCATCTTGAAATGGGTAGATTATTTGGACTAGAGGGTGGACCCAAAATGTAACCACAAATGCTGTCATAAAAGGAAGTGGGGGAGATTTGACCACAAAAGAAAAGAAAGCAGTGAGCAGAGACTGGAGTGATGCCACGGGCCAAGGAACATCGGCAGCCACCAGAAGGTGGAGAAAGCAGGTTCTTCCCCAGAGCCTCAAGAAGGAACAGCCCTGTCAACCTCTTGACTTTAACTCCATGAAACTGATTTTGGACTTCTGGCCTCCAGAACTGTCAGAAAATAAATGTGTATGTTTTTGGTTTGGGTTGGGTTTTTGTTTTTTGTTTTGTTTTGTTTTATTGGTGCTGGGATTGTACCCAGGGATGTTCTACCTCTGAGCTATACCATCCAGCCCATTTTATTTATTTTTTATTTACTTTTTTATTTTGAAATAGAGTCTCACTAAGTTGCTGAGGCTGGTCTTGAACCTGTGATCCTCCTGTCTCAGCCTTTCAAGTACTGGGATTACAGGTGTGCACCACCACAAATTACCAAGTTTGTGGTCATTTGTTACAGCAGCCATAGGAAACCAAAAAGGGACGGTGTAGATAGGATGAGAGCGAGTGCACTCATTTATTAGCTATTTCAAAGAAGAGAGTGTGGGAGGAGATGAAAGAGGCATAAAGACTGCTTAGGAAAGGTGTTAGAAAAAACAAAGAAGAAGGGGCTTTTCAAGAGCTTCCTCCAAGTATGTAAGAAATGTTGATAATGAGAAAAGCAGGTTCCTTTTATGTCATGAAGGGGCTTTTGTTTTGGGGGGTTTTTTTTGGTTTTTGTTTTTTGTGTTTTTATTTTTGTACTGGGGATAAAACCCAGGGGCTTGTACAAGCTAGGCAAGTGCTGTACCACTGAACTACATCTCCAGATGATTTTATTTTGTATTTTGAGACAAGATTACATCAAATTTCTGTGGCTGGCTTCAAACTTATGACCCTCCTGTCTCAGCCTCCCAAGTAGTTAGGATTATAAGCATGCACCCCCATGCCCAGCTTATAAAGAAGTTTTTTCGCGCTCTCAGAATGAAACCCATCCCTACTTTGGCTTGTTCTCAAAAGACTAGATACGCTTTTCAATTGAAATTTCTGATGAACTGTCATTTCTTTGAATGTAACCCTGAGTAGACTTAGAGGTACCTGGATTTTATACTGAGGATTCTACAGCAATTTATATGACATTTTGAACTTCCCCAAGAAAGCACATTCACTAAGGTACCACATTATCGGAATAATGATGGAAATGATCGCCGCATTCATTAGACATAAACTGCAATTGCTTTGGGTTATCACCGTAAAGCCCAAGGAACAGAATAGAAAGAGAACACCAAGGAGAAGTCACATTTCAGAGCTGAGTATTTTTGTCAAAGAACCATACTTGGACACCATGATGCTATTTATTAATATGGAAGATAAAAGCTTCTTCCATATTAGGCTAGAAATTAGTTTTTTAAATCTGCCTCAACAGATTAATGTCCCCCTTTTTTTCTTAAGGAGAAAGAAGGTCAGAGATCCATGGTTTAGTTGAAGGGCTTGCTCAATTCTACCCTCAGAGAGACCAGATTTCCCAATGAACCTGCCTGACTACAGCTTCTAGCTTTTTGAAAATGGTGGGGGGGGGGGCACAGGGAGGACTATGGTTAGAAGCCTAGGGGAGAAAGGATGGCTCAGGTCCCAGTTAGAGCATGTCCCTGAAATGACACAAGGATGCATAGATTTTGAAAGACTGAGAACGGTAGGAGTCCACAAGGGCTGGTATTAGGTGTTACTTGTAGATTTGATCACAGACTGTCTCACTGCTTAAGACAGAACATATGGCAAGGTGGTGAATACTTAAGATTCATACATTGAATTCATAAGCACTAATCAACAATGTAGAGAGAAAGAAAACATGGCAGGGACTAAAAGACATCCAAGCATAGCTTGCTTTTTTGTGAAAAAGACCTAGTGACTTCACTGTCTTCCTTGTCTTCCTGAGAACACAAACCCTGTAGGAGATTAAATGTTGATACTGATGCATTCATCCATCTGGAAAATTTCAAATTCCCAAGCTCCTTTTTCATAGAACAAAGGTTGACTACCAAGTAGGCTGAACACAGCTTGCCTTCTGCAGCACCAGAGGACATCTTACGTACTCAGTAAAAAGAAAAAAAGTGGGATGGGTTGAAATGGAATAAGGACTTAGATCACACAAGGAAAAGGGGGGCCCCTCTTGTGAATAATGTGAATTTAGCCAGGCATGGTGGTGCATGCCTGTAATCCCAGTACTTGGGAGGCTGAGACAGGAGGATCGCAGGTTCACGGCCAGCCTTGGCAACTTAGTGAGACCCTATTTCAAAATAAAAAATAAAATTGGACTGGGGTGTAGCTCAGAAGTAGAGTGCCTCTGGTTTCAATTCCCAGTACCCCCCTACACACACACACACACACACACACACACACACACATACACACACAAACACACACACACACAAACACACAAATAGTAATGTGAATTTAACAAAGAAAAGGTTGTAACAAGGTAAAGAATTTTTTTCATCAGGATTGAGGATAAATTTTGTTCATCAGAATGGAGGATTAAGAAGGAGGTCTGAGGACTCCATGTCCCTGAGCAGTGGGTAGAGGAGGGGGATGGAGCAGAGGGAGCAGGTCACATTTGGTGTGACTCAGTCAGGAGCTGCACAGAAATAGATAGGGTTGGAAGATTAAATGAAGAAGGTTAATGGGAGAATGGTTGCCTAGAGCTGTGGAAGGGGTCAATGGATAAACAGGAAAGAGGGAGCACCAGCTCCTTGCCAGTTATTTTTCCTGATCCTGAAGGGACAAAAGGAGTACTTCCTTTTGAGTTCCTCCAGAAACAGTAAGACAAAGATTCCAGGATACGTAAATTATACGACAGGTGAAGAAAACACCAATAGGGAAGTTAGGAAGTGAGATGGGGAGAAAATGGCTACCAATAAAGTGTCAAGCCAGTTCTCACTATAGGCAGTAGGAACTTAACACCATGGGCACACTCTGTAAGCCTGCATAAAACACGGGCCATACCACTGTACCCCTGGGCCAGGGGATCCACCTTGACCCTCAGCAAGGCTTAGAGCCCAGGCAGGGTAAGGAGGGCATCCTCATGAAGAATGACTGAAGAATGACTCAGCCTGGGGTGTGAGAACCCAAACAGGGCAAAGAGGGTATCCGTGGAGTAGAGGAGCCCAGTGTGGGGTGTCAGAGCCCAACCATTCAAAGAGAGTAAAGAGGGCATCCATGGAGTAGAGGAGCCCAGTGGTGTTGTATTGGAATTAATGGCATGGGTGTGAACTCATAGATTTCTAGATAGCCCCTTAGAGACATAATATATATATATATACATGTGCATGTGTCTACATATATATATATATATATATATATATATATATGTAGACACATGTGCTATTGGGTCCTAGCCATAGAGAAATCCCAATAGCAGTAAGCATAACTAATATCTCAATCTTGGCTTCTAAAGCCATTTTTCACTTAAGAAAACCAGGGCTCCTGGAGATAATTCCAGTGCCGGGACAAGGAAAACTCAAGCTAAGACTGAAATATCTTGTTCTATAAGAAACAAGGAAGCTGGGCGTGGTGGCGCACACTTGTAATCCCAGTACTTGGGAGGCTGAGACCGGAGGATCCGGGTTCGCAGCCAGCCTCAGCTACTTAGTGAGGCCCGCCACAACTTTGTGAGACCCGGTTTCAAAATAAAGGATAAAAAATAGGGCCGGGGGTGTAGCTTGGAGGTTGAACGCCCTTAGGTTCAATCCCCGGTACCGCAAAAAAAAAAAAAAAAAAAAAAAAACAAGGAAGCAAGCACGGAAGTCCCAAAAAAATGATGGGGAGATGGCAGGACACAAGACCCAGTTTGACCGGGTCCCCACTGGCCGAGGATAGGACAAATTCAGCATCAAAAGGCATTAATGATAGTAACAAAGTTTTGCCCACTGAATAAAATAGGAGACCACAACACCATGAATAAATTGAAATTTTGATGAGGAACAGAAGATATGCAAAGTTTCAAAGTATTTTCCTACAAAATATTTATTACCCAGAAAAGAGAAAAGAGTTAATCTACAGTGAAAAAGTTTGACAGATACCACCTTAGTCAAGTGATTAAAATGAACATTAACAGTAATGTAACAAATCAAAATCAAGAGCTACCTGATAAGGTGCCATTAAAAGAGCACAATATCACTTCCACGTTATTTCTGCCAAAGATGAATGACCTGATTTTGAACAAGGAGAAACATTGGACTGACCCAAACAAGGGTTACTCTACGAAATAACTTCTTGTAACCTTCAAAAGAGCCAAGGTCATGAAGTCTAGACTGAAGAACGTTTCAGACTAAAGGAGGCTACAGAGACGGGCAACTAAATGCATGGTGGGGAGGGGTCCTGAGCAGGAGCTTTGATCACAGAAGACATTATGGAGACAAGGGGCAAATCTTGAAGGCAGTCAGAGAATTAGATGATAGCAACAACATATCAATGTGAATGTTCTGATATTGATAGGTGCATCAGAATTTTGGAGGACGGTATTCTTTTTTGTAGGAAATACATACTATTCAAAGGAGATAAGTCAGAAACTTACTCAGGAAAAGAATAGTCCTTTTGTTGTACTTGTCAGTATTTTATAAGTTTGGGTTATTTCAAAACTTTAAAAGATGATAAGATGAAAAATAGATGCCCTATGCAATGCACAAGGTCATTTAAGAATAAGGTTAAATTTGCAAGTAACTAAGGTCACCATTTCCTTGCCCCAACAAAACAGTTAGGTATTTTCAGTTGCTGCATAACAAACACTTATTCTTTAATTCCTACTACTTCTTTTTTCTTTTTTGGTACTGAGGATTGAACCCAGGGGCATTCTACCTCTGAACTACACCCCCAGCCCAATTTTTTGCTCTTTATTTGGAAACAGGGTCTCGCTAAGTTGCTGAGGGCCTCACTAAGTAGCTGAGGCTGGCCGCGAACCCGGATCCTCCGGTCTCAGCCTCCCAAGTACTGGGATTACAAGTGTGTGCCACCACGCCCAGTTAATTCCTACTACTTCTAAAATCTATTTAATAAGTAGCTTATCATCAAACCAGTTTTTATTTCACAGAAATTTTGGCCTTTATTAATTCATTTTGAAATATTCAGTGTTGGGGATGAGAGGGCCGGGCAGACCACCATGTGGCTGTTCTCCCCACCATCACCCCCTACACACACAGAGAAAGGTGCAGCCAGCTCAGGGAACACCTCTGCAGAGCCAGCCAGGTGGCCCAAGTCAGCTGGAAATAGAGAACACCACACTTGATTCAAATTACAAACTCAGTACTGTACTGTACACATCCAGCATTACACATGCCTCACGTAATATAAGTATGCATAATGATACATCAGATCTCACTTTTAAAGTAAACTATAAGCAGGCAATCACAAATCTAAAACTAATAAATGCCCTCATTTTACATAAAGTTAAAATGTCTGTGGCATACACATTGGCTGCTTCTGAAGCCTTAGACATGTAGGCAGAAAGTGGAGAAAATATTCCAGGTGAGAGTAATCACATGTTACATGTATAGAAGAAGAATCTATCCAGCCAAATCGTATATTCTAAAGAAGACTATCTTAAAGGGCCAGGGCCAGTTTCCTGGCTGAATGGTTTCTAGCAGAGGGAATTGTGCCCTAACCCCTGTGTACTTCTTCATAGGTCCTAGAGGTACAAAGGAGATTACTCTGATTTCCAGGGTGACTTCAGCTTCTTGGGGTACAACAGCTGGTTGTCCTTGGCTTAGTGGAGTCTCTGGACCCTGGAATTCCACCCAGGGCCAGACGGCTACTCCAAGCTCATGGGGACCATTCTGCCCTGTCAAGCCCAGAGGCAGCATGGCGCAGCTCAGCAGAAGCCTCCACTAACTGCAGCTTTCAGGCTAACTGGATAATTTGCTCTACCCCAGGAGAATGCTTGCCAATTATACGTGGTTTCGTTTGTTTGCAATTTTAATATGATCTACAAAAATAGCCAAGCTTGCGATTAATAGCACCATGAAAACACAGATAATGGTAGAAAACAGGCTAATAAAATGAAGTCACTTTTGATTCTGGGCAATGTTTCCTACCACTAATGTCAACAGAGTAAACCATTTTAGCTAAATTTGGGGAAGTAAGATGTTTTTCTGGAACAAAACTATTTTTGTAGGGAGAATATAATTTGCCTCTATTCTCCCTACAAGATATGTATGTATGTGTATATATATATACACACACATACATGCATACACCCACATATGAAAATATAAATTTTAAAGGGCAGCAGAGGAAAAAAAATGTAGACATAGCTCCTATCCCGAGTGACTGCAGGCTGTCAAGCACACATGTAGATGTGTTTTTAAAAGGAAACTAAAAGGCAGAAGAAAGCACTGAGAAAGTGCAGTGGTCAGCTGAGGTTCAGAAACTGGAGGAGAATACTGTGTAGGTACTACTATATTAGTACAGTAGAGTATGCGTCAACATCTCAGAAATAAAACAGTGACAGTTATGAAGCATCTCCCTCTACTGTCTGATTTAAAAAAGAACTCTCATCCCTACAGAAAGGCGAGGTAGTCTGTTTGTAACATGAGGACAGATGCTGGCCCTTGGCTGCCCATTTGCTTTGCAGATTAATACCCTTGGCATCTTTTAACATGTTTTAGTAGATGTGTTTGTTTTACTGGCTGGTGCATTGCTGGAAGCAGATGCGGAGAGGCAGAGATCCCATCCCAGTGAAGTCTGTGTGTTGAGCACACTGGAGCAGGGCCTTCTATAAGGCTAGTTGCAAGAGGTGTTTGTTTTGAGAGAACTCAGCAACACTAAAGCAGTCTGTTAAAATCCCTGTTGCCTGATATAGTCACTGGTCCGGAACGAACAAAACGCCAGCAGGAGATGTATGTGGTCACATCAAGTCAGATTCTTGTAGTCGAGGAATTCTGTATTTCAAGTTTAGGGTGTAGGGGTGAAGGCCTGGCCAATATGGTTCATGCCTGGGTGCCAGAGAGTTCCAGATTATGAGGTTACATCTGTAACAAAAATTTAGCATAAATTCTTTAAAAGCTGTCCATGTGCCAATTCCTTTCAACAGGTTTTCCTCTTTCCTCTTGTACACACACCCACACACATATAGACACACACACCGTCTGAGTTGGTATTCATGCTGCAAGAGGCAGCAACCAATTCCTCATTTGCCATGAAGTTTTACTCATCCCACTCTCAATGCCTATATCAGACCTCTTTACTTTGAAACTGCCCACCCCTGATTCCAGCTCCTGCAGGGGAGAAGGGAGGATTCTGCATGTTTGACTACTCCGGCACAATAGCCCCGCTGTGCATCTCTCTGCTTTTCTGCCCCTAGGTTGTCTCTGAAAACTTGAACACAGGCTCATCCCAAGCACAGGGCATGAGGCTCATCCCAAGCTCAGCAATGAGGAGGGTTAATGCCTCCTGCAGGCCACTCTAAACTAGTGTTCGTTGTACTGATAGATAAATATCTCACATCATTCAGGAGAACAATTTGGGGGATGAGGGGACCTGTACACTTTGCAAAGGTCTGATGAACTCAGGCCCGTGACCTAGAGCTAAGACCCTGGTAACATATCCCCAAAGCTATTTTATTAACTGTCTGGGGAACCAATCAAATTACTAAACACCCTGGGCATCAATTTCAGTCATCTAAAGAGAAAAGGAGGAGATGGACTAAAGGTGAATTTTTCACTCCCTTTCCATGCTGTAATTCCATAAGGACACAAGCTATGCATGTCCCTTAACCACTAAGTGGTGGCAAGACCCAGTGGCTTCTGTTTCTTTCCATGTATCACATCATTCCAGCCTCAATGGTACAAAATTTCAAAGTCATACAAATTTTCCACAATGGATGCTTTCAAACTTTCTGGATGCTCCTCAGACTTGACAACACCCAATTCTTACTCTCAACAGAACAAAATTCTACTTAACTAAGATTTCTGAAGCCATTCCAGTTTTCTAAATTTGCCTTCTCTTTGCACCAAAATACCTGAGTATCTTCATCAGTTTCTCCTTCTTTCCCCCTGTAGCATCAGTCCAGATCTCTCTTCTGAATCTAAGTCCAAAATTCCCATACATCTGTGTGGTCCCCACAATACCCCTCAGTACCTTGCACTTAACTGACGATTGATAAATGCTCATCCCTTGATTTAATGAACAATTTGATAAGGAAGAATTGGAATCATCCTAATTCTTTTAAAAAAATACCAATTGGAAAATTACCCTGACACAACTTATGAACTTTTTGTTAGGTTATGAACTTTTTGTTTGTTTTTTATTTGACACATTGTAATTTTACATCATATTGGGGTACAGAGTGTCATAAAAATACATGCACACAACTCTTGGTGCCCTCCCCACCAGTCCCCCCTCACCCTCACCCTGCATGCTGTTATTTATTTTCAACAGTGGTTTACAGACTTATTGTTTATTTTCAATATGCTGAAAGCAATAGATTGAGTGCATAAATTCAGCAAAAATGAAAATCCAGATTTTCACCAAAAAATGCTAAAATTAGACCTTACATACATCTTCCTTTCCTTTTAAAAAAATTAATTCCAGGCTTAACATAAACAACCCTCTTCCCTACCCAAATCCCCAAGTGGAGCAGTACCTGCGAGTCTAGGTTTCTTAGCTGTGTTTACTGCGGCCATGAACATGTATTCACTGTTGGGGTCATGAACACTGGACCCATACTTCTGAAAGAAAAAGTCAGAAACATAGTTTGTCTTCTGTTCTTTCCCATCTTCATGCCTAGTTTTTTGGACTGTTGTCTATTCTTTTTCGAAGCAGTCTATGACAAAAGTGTAATAATGGACTTGGGCGCCTGACTACGGGCGGCGAGGTAGAGCACTATGAAAAAAGCCTTAAATGTAAAGCTTCCTGCTGAACTTCCTCAGTGTTGTCTTTATTGTTCTTTCCCCAGTAGATTTAGATTGTGGGTCCTGCCTCATCCTCTCCCTTCTTTACCCCCTTTTCAAATTCTAATCTGGCACAGAGACACTGTCTGGCCAACAACCACACCCTGCATGCTCTTGAGTGCCGGCTCACCTGCATCACTGTGCAGAGTGGTACAAGTTTTCTGATTAAGAACCTGCAATGTGAACAACTCAAAAGAATAGTCAACAACACTGAGAGATTTTTGTTGTCATTGTTGTTGTTTTGTCTTTCTGAATAGCTTTTCTGCAGTCTTCTTAAAAAGTGTGAAGTCTCATGATGTACCATATTAAAAAGCTAGCATGTTCCCTCCCAGCTACTACTGGTACCTTAGAAGACTTTGTCACTGATTTTTTTAACTTACTAGTTAAGTGAAATTCATAACTAATCGTTTCATCTTTGCCCCAACTCTTAGAAGGCTAATTCAAATTTCTAACCCACATTTAGTAATTTTTAAAAATCAGAGGCATCTATTTTTTGTTTTAACCTCCTTCCTAATCTTTTGTCTTCCCTTGGCCCCAATTCCCTATCTGTTTTGAATAATAGTAATAATAACATAGCTCTGTAAGCTGCTGAGTCCTTTATGGAATGAAGTGGGCTATAAAATAAGTGAATAAATAAGCTTGGTTCCAAGTTATTAGTCTAATTAGTAGCTATATCTTGGAGAAAAGGGATTGTCTACCTGTTGATCAAATTACTTTGGCAAAAGCAATGTGTATTTTGGTGAGTACATAGCCACCCAGAAAAGCAGATGCAAGAGAAGATAGAAATCACTTACCTTTTTTGTAAGCCAAAAAATGAATATGCATCCAAAAATATACACAACGACAAAAGCTGCAGATCCAATGGGCAACCAGAACTTCAACTTGCAACAAAGCCGTGATTCTGGGTTGGAAGAAAGATACGTTAATAAGAAAAAACAAACAAACAAACTCTGAGAATCAAATCTCTTTCAATACTGAACCACACTTTCTTTTATAAAAATTAAAGGAGATGTTTAGTCAAGTGAAGCTTTCCTTCATTACAATCAGGATATCCAGTAAGCTGACTAATGTCATCTCAGTATTATAGCAACAATCCAGAAACCAAAAATGAAAACAACCACAAATATATGTTTTCAAGTGTGGTTAATAGAAAGGACCTCTCTGTATGTATTATTGAAAAAGAGAAAGGAGAAAAAGTAATGGTATAAAGCTATGATTTTTCAATCATCTCACTTCATTCCACAAACCCAGCACAAAACCATTTTACACCTTAGGAAAATAGAGGCAATAGCCATTAAGTCATGAATTTGGGTGTCTTGATTTTTTTTCTGTTTTTCAATGGCACATGTGTTTTAAAGACAGTTTGACCTAATTCTAACTCAATAGTCTATGTGAATAAATTGCCTATTATCAATAAATACCGATTAAAAATAAGAATAAATCTTATCTTGTATATTTCATCAAAAATGATTTGTCCCATCAACTACCCATACCATATGAACTCCAACAGAGAAAATACTTGTTTAATTGCTTTCATTCGTAAGAAAAGTCATTCAAAGACATATGTACTCTTAAGCCCCAAACATAAAAGCAATGTCTTACCATAAATATGCAAATATTCTTTAAGAACCTTTATTTGGAAAGGAGGAGGATCATAAATTGACAGGTTGCAGAAGTAATAGCTGCCATAAGAACTGTCCACATTATTTAGAAAAAAAGAGACACTGTTGTTGGATAACTGAGAGTCACAGAATTTCGAGGTCTTAATGGATACCACGTTCCCGCTTCCTTTTGTCTTAGTGAGATCACAGAGTATTTGCTTCCCTTTCAGCAACTGCAGTTTAAACTGCTGGACGGTCTCAGGGTATTTGCACAAAATCTGTACACCTCCCTTGTGAAATGTAAACATCTCATACGTGGCAGAATCATTGATTTCTCCTGGATGAGAAAAAAAAAGAAAAAGTGACATTTTCTGGATATTTGCCCTAATAATTATATTTAAACATAAAAGTAATCTCTTGTCTTCATAAAGTCACCTCTATTGCACCAAAATGAAAGAATTCCACATCGAAGCAAAGAGAAAACATGACAAAAGGTAAAACCCTGCCCTAGAAAAAACTAACCAGAAATGTGCTTATCATTTATAATATATAATATGTAAAATTTTAAGTATTAAGTAAAAAATTTAAATAATATGACTCAAACAGATATGGTCCCTGCTCTTTTGCTGCTTTCACAATGGGGACAGATAGTAAACAAGTAAATGTGTAGTGATACACCATAATTTGTGCTTGAAATAGTGAACTATTCAGATAAATGTGGTAGGGTTAGAGTAGGTTATACTTTTGATTGGAAGATCAGAAAATGCCCCTTCAAAGAAGTGACTTTCAAAACTTAAAGCCTGAGTAGATCCCAGATTTTGCTTATTTTCTCGCTTTTTAAATAAACTTTAAGCTTATAAGAACCAAAGTTGTTTTTGTGAGCTACTTAGGATCACAGGAGGAAGAAATTGAAATGACTTTAGCTTACTTACAGATTCTATGCTATTACTATACAAGTTCAAATTGTTCTTTTACTTTTCCTGATTCTTTTATTTTTTTTTTAATGACAAAGTAGCCAGGCATGGTGGCACATGCCTATAATCCCAGTACTTGGGAGGCTGAGACAGGAGGATGGCAGGTTTGAAGCCAAACTCAGAAACTTAGGGAGGCCCTCAGCAACTTAGTGAGAGCCTGTTTCCAAGTAAAAAATAAAATAGGGCTGGGGGTATAGCCCAGACGTAGAACACCCCTGGGTTCAATCCCCAGTATGGCAAAAACTATATGAAAAATTTTTATGCTAAAATTGGGGAAAGTTGTTAGCTTGATAGTTTTTTACTTGAGGTTTGAAATATGTCCTTTTTCTTAAAAAGATTAAACAAGTATAAAAAATTTTTAAGAAAAAAACCCAATAGTGATATAGAAATACTGTTTGCATATGTTTGCTTTTTGCCTTCCAGATATATGATTATTTTACATAGAAAATATATTATTTTGTGTTCTGCTATTGGTATTTAACATCATATCATAAACATTCAAGTTTTTACATATGATCTTTCTTGATGATAAATGGAGCAACATGTTCATCTATCATAATCTGTTAAAAATAATCCACTAAGGCTGGGCGTGGTGGTTCACGCTTGTAATCCCAGTACTTTGAGAGGTGGAGACCGGAGGATCCAGGTTTGCGGCCAGCCTCAGCTCTCTCTCTCTCTCTCTTTCTTTCTACTTAGTGAGGCCCTCCGCAACTTCGTGAGACCCGGTTTCAAAATAAAGTATAAAAAATAGGTCTGGGGGTGTAGTGTAGAGGTAGAACGTCCCTGGGTTCAATCCCCGGTACCGCAAAATAAAATAAAATAAAACGCTGGGCGTGGTGGCTCACGCTTGTAATCCCAGTACTTGGGAGGCGGAGACCAGAGGATCAG
>PVJS01023880.1:0-29170 GCA_004027185.1 Glis glis
ACTCTTGTGCAGGGTGAGAGGTAAGGATTCAGTTCCATTTTTCTACAGGTAGATAACCAGTTTTCCCAGCACCATTTGTTGAAAAGACTGTCCTTTCTCCAACGTATGTGTTTGGCGCCTTTGTCAAAAATCAATTGGCTATAAGTTTGTGGACTTGTTTCTGTATCTTCTATTCTATTCCACTGGTCTATGTGTCTGTGATATAGAATTTATAACAAATTAATAGAAAATAACGAAATATAACAAATAAATGTATAATGATATATATTTTATGAAGAGAAGAATTACAGAGAACAAAATTTAGAAATTTACCTTTTAAAGAACAATCATAAAATTGGGGAAAAGGTCAGTTTTTCCCAAGTAATATTTTTACAGTATGGGCAATTGTTCCCCGCCTTGTTTGTTTCAGCATTTATCAGGACAAGAGATAGTTTTACAGAAGATGTGGAAACTATATAGATGTAAAAATAGCTGAATATTGTATTCAAGTTATCACTTAGGTGTCTTCTCTCGTTCACAAGGAAAAAAGTAATGGGAATCAAAAAATGCTAATGAAGGAGTTCAGAATATGCCACCCCAAAAATATGCCATTGTGGAATATTAATTTATGTGTGTGTGGTACTGGGGGTTGAACCCAGGGGCATTCTACCTCCAAGCTATACCCCCAGCCCTTTTTATTTTTTTGTTTTGAAACTGAGTCTCCCTAGGTTGCTGAGAGTCTCATTAATTGCTGAGGCTGACCTTGAATTTGCAATCCACCTGTTTTAGCCTCCCAAGTACTGGGATTGCAGGTGTGTGCCACCAGACCTGGCTCTGGAATATTGATTGTTTTGAGCTAAAAGAAACCGAGAACTAGCCATTGCAGGTAAAGCTCTTTACCTTCCCCTCAACTGCCTAAAATAAAGTATAAATTTGTCCTTTTGTAAAAAAGAAAAAAAAAACTAATAAAGGAACTTGTCATTAGTAAAGATATTGTACCAGGAAGGAAGCAACTTTGAGACAAATTTTACTACCTGAGCATAACCTGGGAACCTTTATTCACCTTGCATTTTTTTCTCCTTGCCTTCCACAATTTGTCTCTACCACCTTCCCAGCACCCCAAAACCCTATTCTTTTCTGTAGCTGAGGATAATAGATCCCAAATGTCAGGCCCCTTCCTTGACTCATATTTTCGAGAGACTCCCCTGTATACATATTTAATTAAAATTGTTTTTCTCCAGGACATCTACCCTATGTCAACTTAATTTGTAGACCAGTCAAAAAACCTAGGAGCAGAGAAGGAAGCATTTTCCTGCCCAACACCAACTGGTGTGCACATGAGCAGCACGTGTCACATGAACAGCCAAGTCGAGATTCCAGCCAGTTATCCATCCACAACTGCAGCCGTTTTCCATTTATTTGTTTACTTATTTTATTTTATTTTTGGTACTGGGGATTGAACCCAGAGGCATTCTACCTCCAAGCTACACCCCCAGCCTGATTTTATTTCTTATTTGGAAACAGGGTCTCACTAGGTTGCTGAGAGCCTTGTTAAATTGCCAAGGCTGGCTTTGAACCTGCGATCCTCCTGTCTTAGCCTCCCAAGTACTGGGATTAAAAGCATATGCCACTACACCCGGCTTTTGTTTATTTTACTTAATTTATTTTTGAGATAGAGTCTCACTAAGTTGCCCAGTCTGACCTCAAACTTTCTTTTTTTTCCCTGGTACTGGGGATTGAATCCAGGGACATTTTACTTCCAAACTATACCACAGCCCTTTTTATTTTTTTTTTTATTTTTGAAATAGGGTCTCACAAAGTTGTTGAGGGTCTTTCTAAGTTGCTGAGGCTGGCCTTGAACCTGTGATCCTCCTGTCTCAGCCTCCCAAGTACTGGGATTACAGGCATGCACCACCAAACAGGATTTCCATTTTTTCTGATACAACTAATAAACATGGGTTTGAACATACCTCTTTTAGTTGATTTCACCATCTCATCAACCTGAACACACAAAAGAATTATTAAATCAGCATTACAATAATATCTTCTGACAGCATGGTGCGGTGGAGGATGTATCTAGGGAAGGGCAGTGGAAGAGTCATGTGTAATAAAATCAGTAATGAAAACAAACCGAAAGGTTTGTTTCGAAAGACAAGTGCAACTAGTCTACAGTACAACGTGCATCCAAGTCCTTGACAATGGGATGAAATCACTGTCGGGAAGAACATTCAATTGAGCCACTATTTTCAGAAACTAGCTGCAAAGGATTGCTAAGAAGCCGACTGCTCAACACTACCTTGAGAAACGGCTAAATGACAGTTACCTAGTAAATGTGGATAGATAAACACATGAAAAAAGACATAAGCATTTTTGTGTGCTGGAAGTCACATTGTTCTGAGTAAATTATTAAGAATTTTGGATTTTAAGGGTAGGTAAGAAGACGCTTGCTAAGTAGCTCTTTAAGTGATAGCAGATTTCAATTGGTAACATGGTCACCCACCATTGTTCTCTATCTTCCATGGTGCCTGTGATGCTGTAGCTGCTGAGGCCCCTGACTTAGATGCCTGTGTTCATGTTGTCCTTACATATGGTGTAGGTGTGTACATACAATACATCCTCCACCCTCTCTTTGTGTGTGTGTGTGTGGGGGGTGGTACTAGAACTGAACCCAGGGGCATTTTGCCTCTGAGCTACATCCTCAGCCCAATTTTATTTTTTATTTTGAAACAGGGTCTCACCAAATTGCAGAGGGCCTCTCTAAGTTGCTGAGGCTGGCTGTGAACCTGCAATCCTCCCGTCTCAGTCTCCCAAGTACTGGGATTACAAGTGTGTGCCACCATGCCTGGCTCATCTTTTTTTCTTTATGCTTCTGTAGGGGAGAAAAGTAGTATTTTTTCCTCACCCATTGCTAGCTGCATGACCGAAGCCCCCATTAAAAAAGATGGATTATTGCTGGGCGTGGTGGTGCACGCCTGTAATCCCAGTACTTGGGAGGCTGAAACAGGAGAATCACAGGTTTGAAGACAGCTTCAGCAATTTAGTGAGATCCTGTTTCCAAATAAAAAATAAAATTAAAAAAATAGGGCTGGGGGTGTAGCTTGGAAGTAGAATGCCTCTGGGTTCAATCCCCAGTACCCCCCAAAAAAGATGGATTATCAAGATAAAAGCATGCAGTTTTATTTAATGTAAGTTTTATATGACATGGGAGCCTTCAGAAATGAAGACGCAAAGAAACAAGGAAGACTATTTTTATGGACAGTTGTGCAGAAGTATGATTAGAGGACAAAGGGAGTGTAATCGATGCTAATAAACTCAGGGCAATTTAGCAAGACCTGTTTGTTCAGATTCTTCCCCGAGTCTTTGCTTCTTCAGGGAGAAGGACATTCCTTTCTTCCAGGTATAGAGAGGGCACTTGTCACCTAAGAGTCTCCAGGGGAGGAGGGAGGAAGAAGGTCAGAGCGTGACCTTCCTGGGTTTTATGGTCTAGTTCAGGAACAAAGGTAAAGGGAAGGTGACAGTGACCTTCCTGCTTCTTGTTTTCTCAGTTTCCAAGGTGCCATATTTGGGGGCAGCATTTCCTGCATCCCATCTCTGTGTCACTTGTAATATGCTAGTATGCTTCATTGAGCAACTCTGTCAACCCTGGGTTTGTGGTTGACTGGGTGGCTGCATTTTCTTTGCCAAGGGAAATAGAAGCCAAATCGATGGGCAGTCCTCATGATGTGGTCCCCAAGGCAGGCAGACTTGTTAGGCCCACAGACACCTGGAACACTGCTGTCGGCAAGAGAGGCATCCTTCTCTCAAGAGGTCTCCTAGCAACTGGAGCCTCTCACTGATGCTGGGCCTTCCCCCGCCCACTGCAGCTGCACAGCTGGGAGAAGCATCCAAGGTAGAGTGGGTGGTGGTGACTGCAGCGGATGCTGGCCTCCAGCTCCAGCTGCTGTCACCATGTATGGTCCTTGTCTAGACACAGAGCAAGCAGCTGCAGCAGCCAGGACACGTGCATGGCATTTTGTTTATTCATTCATTCATAGGCTCTTTTTTTTATTATTATTGTGGTGCTGGGGATTGAACCCAGAGGCATTCTACCTCCAAGCCATGCCCCCAGCAATATATTGTTTTTTATTTGGAAACAGGGTCTCGCTAAGTTACTGAGGCTGGTCTCAAACCTGTGATCCTCCTGTCTCAATCTCCCAAGTACTAGGATTACAAGTGTGCACCACTATGCCCGGTGATTCATTCATTTTGAAATGGGTTCTTACTATGTTGCCCAAGCTGGTTTCGAACTTGTGCACTTAAGTGATCCTTCCACCTTAGCCTCCTCACTAGTTGGAGCTATAGGGAGGAGTCACTGCACCCAGTTATTAGATAGCATTGTGTGTGTGTGGTGTATTGGGGATCGAACCTAGGGGCGTTCTACCTCTGAGCTGTACCCCAGCCTTATTTTATTTTTATTTATTTATTTATTTATTTATTTATTTATTTATTTATTTTTGCGGTACCGGGGATTGAATCCAGGGGTGTTCTACCTCTGCGCTACACCCCTGGCCCTATTTTTTATAGTTTATTTTGAAACTGGGTCTCACGAAGTTGCGGAGGGCCTCACTAAGTAGAGAGAGAGACAGGGAGAGAGAGAGAGAGAGAGAGAGCGAGCTGAGGCTGGCCACGAACCCGGATCCTCCAGTCTCCGCCTCCCAAAGTACTGGGATTACAAGCATGCGCCACCACGCCCGGCTTATTTTTTTATTTTGAAACAGGGTCTCACTAAGTTGCTGAAGGCCTCACTAAGAGGCTGAGGCTGGCCATGAACCTGTGATCCTCCTATCTCAGCCCCCCAAGTACTGGGATCATAGGCATGCGCCACCACACCCAGCTAGATAATATTTTTTTGTTTGTGTGTGGCACTAGGGATTGAACCCAGGGGCATTCTACCTCCGAGCCACATTCCCAGCCCTATTTTATTTTGTTTTTTGTTTTGTTGTTTTGTTTTGTAGCACTAGGGATTGAACCCAGGGACACTCTACTTCCGAGCTATATCCCTAGCCCTATTTTATTTTTATTTTGAAACGGGGTCTCGCTAGGTTGATGAAAGTCTCACTATTTGCTGAGGCTGTCCTTGAACCTGCCATCCTCCTGTCTCAGCCTCCCCAGTATTGGGATTACAAGTGTGCGCCACCACGCCCGACTATTTTTTTTATTTTGAAACAGGGTCTTGCTAGGTTGATGAGAGTCTCACTATTTGCTGAGGCTGTCCTTGAACCTGCCATCCTCCTGTCTCAGCCTCTCAAGTACTGGGATTACAAGAGTGCGCCACTATGCCTATTTTAGATAGTATTTTAAAAGATAATTTAAGGGAGCCAGGTGTGGTTACGCACACCTGTAATCCCAGTACTTGAGAGGCTGAGACAGGAGGATCACAGGCTTGAGGCCAGCCTCAGCAACTTAGCAAGGCCTGCCCCTGGGTTCAATCCCCAGTACCAAAATAAAAATAATTAAGAGGTGTTTTCCCTCCTGCATTTTCCCTTTCCCATCAAGCAGGGAGCTTTATACTTTATTATCTCAGAGAAGATGTAGAGAAAGGCAGAAGGCAGAGAGTCTTTTTACTTCTTGTTTACCAAGTCCCTAGGAGAATAGAGAAGCTTTGTGGTAGAAGAGAAGGAAGAGAGAAGGAAAAGGCTCAAGAGTTTTTCAAAGTTTAAGAAAATGGAAGAGAACAGAGTCCCTTCAGTCTTGGTTTCCTGGCAGGGCCCCAGGGAGGTGGTGAAACCCCAGAGAGGAAAGGCACAGGGCTCCCTCAGCCTTTCACACAAAACCCAGGTCCCAGGTGGGGCATGGGGACAAAAGTGTCACCAGATTTGTTGGGGCTTCTGGGAAAGGGACAATGTTTGTCTCAGTAGTAACAGGGTCAAAGGGACACCTCCAAGTTGGAATTGGGGTAAGATTATAGGATCTTTGATCCCAAAGTGGAAAACATTAGGAATGACGGATCATAAATATTTTGCCAGCCTGTCCGAGTGGAGTGAAGCAGAAGCTCCCTTGATATGGAAAACAAGGGGGGTCCTGCTGTGCAGCTCTGACTGTGTGGACGTGTGGACACACACTCTGTACGTTCATCAGGAGAGCGGTGGCGTCCATCTAGAGCCGCCGGAACTACATTTCCCAACATCCCCTCCCCTGTAGTGTATAAGTTAGGGTTGGCGGGGAGAGAAAAATTGCATATGATTTGGAAGGCAGAAGCAAAGCAGCAGCCATGATGCTCTGAAGTCCTCGCACATCGTCACTGCCCCGGTGGCTCATCGTGTTGGTATCAGCAGCAGCTGAGCCCATAGCCCTTCATTTCCCACTGGGACTTCCTCGGATGCCCCAAATAAACTACTTGCACTCAAATCCTTCTTTCAGGGTTGACTGCTGAGAAAACTCAACCAAAAACAGACCTCACTGGATGGATCGATGGACTGAATCTGATAAGGTTAAATTTAGAGATCTGCCCTAAGATTCAAAAACCATCTTCACAAGGGAGATTCTCCCAGCAGAGCAGCTGCAGGTCTCAGAGTTGGAGCAGACTTATGGCAGCGCCTGTAGAAAAGTCAGGGGCGGGAGGCGGGTGGTGGTGTCATGAGGGGGGGTTATGAGGGTCCCAGATTTTATTTTGCAGTGCTGGAGATCAAACCCAGGGACTCATGCTAGGCAAGTGCTCTACCACTAAGCTACATCCCTGGCCCTTCAATAGTATTACATCCTGTACAGTCATCCCAGTAGAGTAAGTATTGTTTGTGTATAAGGTGCTGCTGGTGCAGATAAAGAGACGTACATGAACATGACCCAAATATATCTGAACCCCCATTTCCTTCCTTAAGACTTAACATCAATCTGGGCATGGTAGTGCACATCTATAATCCCAGTACTCAGGAGGTGGAGACAGGAGGATTCAGGTTCAAGGACAGCCTCAGCAAGTAGTGAGACTCTCATCAATCTAGCAACACCTATTTATTTATTTATTTTGTGGTACTGGGGATTGAGCCCAGGGGCATTCTACCTCCGAGCTACACCACCAGCCCTATTTTTTATTCTTTATTTTGAAACGGGGTCTCACTAAGTTGCAGAGGGCCTAAGTAGCTGAGGCTGATTGTGAACCTGTGATCCTCCTGTCTCAGCCTCGCAAGTACTAGGACTACAAGTGTGTGCCACCATGCCCGGCGTGACACCTTTTTATAAAAATAAAATAGGGCTAGAAGTGTTGCTCAGAGATAGAATGCCCCTGGGTTCAATCCCCAGTACCAAAAAAAAAAAAAAAAGAAAAGAAAAAATTAATCAGCACTGCGTTCTGGTCAAAAGAAAGAAAATCTTACTTCAAATAGCCTTGCAAGTATCAAAGCCATTAGAGTCAGTTGGGAGAGGAGCTACCTTATCCAACAGACAGCAAGTTCTCTAGTCCTAAAGTTTCTATCCACCAGGCAACTGCTTAAATCTTTCTTCAGTCCTTGAAAATCTCCAGCCGGTGAAATCTCCAGCCGGTGTGGGCTCTCCTTCCACCACTATCTACCACCCACCCGAGTCTTCTCTGGTCAATACCCTGGGTAGTCTCCCTGCTCACAAACCAAGAGTTTCCTCAAGAGGCTGGGGCTGAGAAAGGGTTGGGGGAGGGGATACTGACTAATTGTAATTGGGGAGAGGGGATACTGACTAATTGTCTTTCAAAAAAATTTGTTCCTGGTTGGGTGCATTTGCAAACGCTTGTAATCCCAGTATTTGGGAGGCTGAGACAGGGGGATCGCAGGTTCAAGGACAGCCTCAACACATGGTGAGACCCTGTTTCAAAACAAAAATTAAAAAAGGTCGGGCGTGGTGGCGCACGCTTGTAATCCCAGTACTTTGGGAGGCGGAGACCAGAGGATCCAGGTTCGTGGCCAGCCTCAGCTCTCTCTCTCTCTCTCTCTCTCTCTACCTGTCTCTCTCTCTCTCTACCTAGTGAGGCCCTCTGCAACTTCGTGAGACCCGGTCTCAAAATAAAGTATAAAAAAATAGGGCCGGGGGTGTAGCTCGGAGGTAAAACGCCCCTGGGTTCAATCCCTGGTACCGCAAAAAATAAATAAATAAATAAAATAAAAAAGGTCTGGGGGTATAGCTCAGAGGTAGAATGCCCCTGGGTTCAACCCCCAGTACCACACACACAAAAATTGTTCCTGTCACATGTGGAAATTAATTACTTAAATTCACTACAAATTCGGTATCCACCTCCTCTAGAGAATCAGGCCTCTTCTCAGAGCAAGAGCATAGAATAAACAATGTATTTACAAATTGATTACTCCTCACTTCCAGCTGGAAGCCAGTCCATGTCCACATAGGTATTTAGGTATTTTAGGGAGGGTTGCTAATGAGCTCCCAACCGGCACTGGGCCAGGCAACGTGACTGCCCCTGGCACGACGTGAACTGCGCTGTCTGCCCTGGCACAGTCGTGTCCTCAGTTCTCAGGTCGCATCTGTTATTACCATCTAGACTTAAAATCGGGGATAGTAAAAAGGGCCTCCGAAGTTGGCCGACCTCGAAGTCCTTTCCGGTTTTATTCTTTCCAGCAGTGATGTAGGAAGTAAAAGTTTCTGTGGTTGATCTTGTGCCCAAATTCCTTTTCCTCTGCTAATGCAAGAGTAGAAAGGAAGGAAAACCCGGCTCTATGTGCATAGCGCACACGGCGTCATTCTCACGGTAGTCTTGCTTGCATCAAGGCTCAGAAACTTGATGCCCTGAAATATGGAGCTTTAACATGCTGAGGGCTTTGAACTAAAAAAGCAATCCCAGCCAGACATGGTGACGCATGCCTGTAATCCCAGTACTTGGGAGGCTGAGACTGGAGGATCCCAGGTTGGAAGTCAGCCTCAGCAGCTTAGCAAGACTGTTTCAAGATAAACAACTAAAAAGGAAAAATAAAAAGGGCTGGGGATGTAGCTCAGTGGTAGAGTGCCCCTGGGTTCAATCCCAAATACCACACCACACACACACACACACACACACACACACACACACACATCCCCTACATCCTCCACCTCCCTCTCCCTCTCCCCTATGAAGAGAGTATATAAGCTTGTAAATCCTACTGGGTTATTGGGTACTCGCGTTTCATTCTTGTGATGCCCCCACACACTTAGCAAATTTGTATGCCTTTTCTCCTGTTGGTCTGTCTTTTTGTCAGTTTATCTCATTGGACTCAATCATCAAACCTTCAGAACAACCTGCACTTGCTTCCTGGGCAGTTTTCCCTTTGAGGGGAGAGTAGTGCCCCTGGTTGTGGTGCCTGGAACTCCAAATTGCATTAGAAAGGGTAGAGGCTAGCTGGGTGTGGTGGCGCACACTTGTAATCCCAGTACTTGGGAGGCTGAGACAGAAGGATCACAGGTTCGTGGACAGCCTCAGCAACTTAGTGAGGCCTGCTGCAACTTAGTGAGACCCCGTGTAAAAATAAAAGATTAAAATTGGGCTGGGGATGTAGCTCAGAGGTAGAGTGCCCCTGGGTTCCATCCCCAATACCATAAATAAATAATAAATAAATAAATAATTTTTTAAAAAGTCTGGGGGTATATCTCAGGGGTAGAATGCCCCTGTGTTCAATCCCCAGTATCAGAAAAAGAAAAAAAGGATATTTTCAAGCAACAGATCCCTAATATATAAAATCTATACATACTACAATAAATCAAGAAGAAAAGATAGACAACACAATAAGAAAGAAGGACAAGAGACTTGAATAGGCATTTCACAAAAGATGAAGAATATATTAAAAAGATGACTGACCTCATTAATTAAGATAATACAACTTTAATCAACAATAAGATGCCTTTACAAAAGAAGTAAACATTTAAAATGACTATCAAATAGTAGTGAGGATGTATAAGAGGGGGAACTCACAAGTGATAAAAGAATAAAGTTGGCTCAGTCACCTCAGAAAATTGGCACTATCCAGCAGAGTTGAAAATTCACGGATGTTCTGTGTCACTTGTCCCAGACCTGACCACTTCCCCTGCGGGTCTCCCAGAACCTAGTCTGGATTATCTTTAATCCAGGTCTCGTTTGAGGGACTGGTTTTCCTACCTCTCCTCCCTTCCTTTCTTCCTTCTTTCTCTCCCTCCCTCACTTCCACTATATTTTCCTGTTTGTTTTTCAAAAGAGTGAAATAAAACATACATATTGAAAAACATATTGAACATATTTGGACATTTTGACAAATAATTACAGAATAGCACTCTGTGTAACCAACACTCAGGTCAAGAAATTGTCATTCTTAGCATCCAGGAAGTTCCCTGTGCATCCCCGGAGTGAATAATGACCTCCTCCCTCCCTATCAGAATTAATTACAATTATCTTCCTAACTCTTGTGATATTAATTTCCTTCTTATTCTTTATAACCTGCCACCTATATTCAAACTATGTATGTATGGATCTCCACTGTATAAATTATTCTGTATCATGCTGCTTTCCCTCAACACTATGTTTGTGAGATTCAAATAACTTGCTGGCTATAGCTAAAGGCCACTCATTTTCACTGCTATATTGTACTGCATTACATGAATATACTATACTGCATACAATGCATTTTCCCCTTTCTATTATTAATGGGTAGGGTTGTTTCTAGTTCAAGTGTATTATAAACAATGCTGCCAAGAACATTCTTGCACATAAGTCCTGGTACACATGTGCTTCTGCTCTTTTCTAGGGTGATGACCTAGGGTGGCTTCCCTTTAATCCGGGCTTAGTGCATTCATGTTTCTTCCCGGTCTCCTCTTTCAAAACCAGCTCTCAGGAGAGGATCATAAAATCACTCATGCTAAGGTATAAATGGCCAAGAAGGATTAATATGTATCCTCTCTCATATAATTGTGAGGAGACATCAAATGAATTAATTTCTAATTGTAGAATTTTAAGGATCAGGAGGCTGGTGTGGGAGATATCCCTTAAAGTTTTGATTCTGGAAAAAAAAAAAGCATCATATGGTGATAATGCCATGGACCAAGAAAATGGGGAAAAAATCACACAAATAACAACAACAAACCAGCCAAGGTGTAATATTCTACTTGAAAGGTCAGAGACCAGGCATAAAAAGTGAAGTCCCTTCTCGAAGGATCAGAGAGCAGTTAATGGCTAACCCAACGGGTGCTGGCATAGTCAAAAAGATACCCTTAAGGCCACATGCACTTGAGCGCCGGCTCAACCAGTAAGTCACCTTCTCCCACCCTCTGTTCCACTTCTTTTTTTTTTTTTTTTTTGCAGTACTGGGGATTGAACCCAGGGGTATTATACCTCCAAGCTATACCACCAGCCCTATTTTATTCTTTATTTGGAAACAGGGTCTCACTAAGTTGTGGAGGGCCTCACTAAGTAGCTGAGGCTGGCCGCGAACCCGGATCCTCCTGTCTCAGCCTCCAAAGTACTGGGATTATAAGCGTGCGCCACCATGCCCGGCTTCTGTTCCACTTCTGATGATAGTACTTGCCTCATCAGGTCGCTGTGAAAATAACCTAAGGTGATGATTGAATCACACGCCCCATCGTGCTTGCCTGGAGTAAGTGCTCAAACAGTCTCAGGCATCCTTCTGCTTACTTTTAATATTTGAAGCTAAGTGTGGGCACGGCCTGTGAGTCCAGGCACTAGAGTTTGGATCTTGAATGTCCCCCAAAGGCCCATGTGTTAAAGGATTGGTCCCCAGGTGTGCACTACTTGGGAGATGTTGGAACCTTTAAGAGGTGGGGCCTTGTGGGAAGTCTTTAGGTCATTGGGGGCATGTCCTTAAAGGGGATTGTGGGACCCCAGAACCTTCCGCTTCTTTGCTTCTTGTCCATGAGTTTATTCTGCCACATATTCCCCACCACTGCCTTCCCTACCAGAGTCCTAAAATCAATAAGTCCACTCAATCATGGACTGGAACCTCTAAAACCATGAGCCAAAACAAACCTTTTCTCTGTGTGTGTGCATGTGCACATGTTTGCATAACTGGGAATTGAACCCAGGTGGTGTTCTATCTGCAAGCTACACCCCAGCCCTGTTTTATTTATCGATTTATTTATTTTTATTTAGAAACAGGGTCTTTCTAAGTTGAGGATACTGGCTTCGAATCTGTCATCCATCTGTCCCAGCCTCCCAAGTACTGGGATTTGTGCAACACTGCACCCAGCTAACCTTTTCCTTTTATACATTAATTGTCTCAGGTGTTTTTGTTTTAGCAACAGAAAGCTAACCAGCTAACACACCAGGTAAGCCAATGATCTGAGTAGGACTCACTAATGTGTTGGAGATCCCGGCAGGCTTGAAGTATAAGTGGGAGAGGAGTGGAAAAGAGAGAGAGCGACAGGAAAGCAGCACATCTGCTGGGCAGGAGGAGAGTGTGGAATATCCAGAAGTAGACTGCCGAAGGCAGCCAGAGGGGTGAGGGAGGGGCTGGAGCTGCCTCTCTAGGGCCCAGGGAGAGGTTTGAGTGGGTCTAGCTGGGTCAGGACAGAGAGGTGAGGTGCAGTGAGTGAGTAGCAAGGTGCAGAGCAAGAAGTAGGCCAGAGAACAGCAAAGACATGCTTATTCACAGGGTGGCCGCTTAAGGCAGCTGTGGTAGACTGATTGGAACTGGGACCTGAGACTTCAGACAGAGCTGTGGTCAAGAGTTCCTGTGCATATGGATAGTTCCCCATCTCGAGTCCCAGTGGAGCCCCTTGGCTTTTCCACCTCAGGATTTTGTCCTCAGTTTAGAAGCTTGCTCAGTCTTCTTGTGAAGATAAAGCCATAACAGAAATGTGTGCATCAGGAGTAAGTGGTGGAAGGTTGTTGATGGAGGCTGGAGGTGGCAGGATCAATGTTCCAATCTTCCGAATTTCAGGACAATTCTAAGTGGTTTCTATACAGTTCTTCAGAAGTTCTCCAGGGAGATCAGGCCGATGGTCCACAGTGATAACCAGCTCAATAATGCACCTTCTGCTGGCTTCCCCTCCTTCCCTGAATCCTCTACCCTCTTCCTCACTGACTTCCTGAGAGTCTCTCAATTAAACGATGTCACCCCAGTCCTCATCTTAGACTCTGCTTTAGGATGGATCCAAACTAAGTTGTATTGTTATCATCTAACACAAACCTGGAAGCTGAGATTAAAAAACAAAAACCTAGCTCAGAGTTGTTAAAAAAAAAAAAGACCACGGTCAAGCCGGGCATGGTGGCACGTGCTTGTGATCCCAGTACTTGGGAGGCTGAGACAGGAGGATCACAAGTTCATGGCCAGCCTCAGCTACTTAGTGAGGCCCTCCACAACTTAGACCCGGTTTCAAAATAAAGTATAAAAATAGGGCCAGGGGTGTAGCTCGGAGGTGGAACACCCCTGGGTTCAATCCCCGGTACCGCAAAAAAAAAAAAAATTCAAAATAAAGAATAAGCCAGGTGTAGTGGCACATGCTTGTAATCCCAGTACTTGGGAGGCTAGGACAGGAGAATCACAGGTTCGAGGACAGCCTCAGCAAGTAGTGAGACTCTCATCAACCTAACAAGACCCTGTTTCAAAATAAAATAAAAACTAGGGCTCAGGGTATAGCTCAGAGGTAGAATGCCTCTGGGTTCAACCCCCAGTACCACACACACACACACACACACACACACACACAAAGAATAAAAAATAGGGCTGGTGATGTAGCTCGGAGGTAGAATGCCCCTGCATTCAATCCCTGGTACCATACACACACACACACACACACACACACACACACACACACACACAAAGAGCATGGTCAAAGTGAAAATTGGGAATTTTGTTGTCAACAGAAAATTTCAAGAATAGAGTCAAAGCTGGGCGTGGTGGTTCATGCCTGTAATTCCAGTATGGGAGGCTGAGACAGGAGGATATCAAGTTTGAGATCAGATTCAGCAACTTAAAGAGACCTTTATCAACCTAGTGAGACCCTGTTTCAAAATAAAAAGGGCTGAGGGTGTAGAATGCCCCTGGGTTCAATCCCTAGTGCCAAAAAAAGAAAAAAAATTAGAATAGAGTTAAGATCATAGCAAAAACTAGATATACTCATATAAGCCAATCAAATGTGAACAGGCAGATGCATAGAAAAAAACAAACTACGAGAGTATTAGAAGAAAATGAGAGCAATCCTAGAAATAGATCCAGGACCATACAAGAGGTTGTTCATTGCAGGGCTGTTCGCAGTAATGGGCGTTGGGGCTCCAGGGCTTGATGCTAAGGGAAGGGATTGTTGCAATTAGAAGCAAAAACTAGGCATTCGCCGGGCGTGGTGGCGCACCCTTGTAATCCCAGTACTTGGGAGGCTGAGACCGGAGGATCCGGGTTCGCGGCCAGCCTCTGCTACTTAGTGAGGCCCTCCGCAACTTAGTGAGACCCGGTTTCAAAATAAAGGATAAAAAATAGGGCTGGGGGTGTAGCTCGGAGGTAGAACACCCCTGGGTTCAATCCCCGGTACCGCAAAAAAAAAAAAAAAACTAGGCATTCCATGGCCGTGTGGGTAAGTTGTTAAACATTGCTGAGAAAAAGCAGAAATAGAATAAGGTCTATGGCACAATATCATTTACATAAGTATACTCTGTATACAATTTTTTTCATGTTACTGGGGATTGAACCCAGGGGCATTCTACCTCCAAGCTACACCCCCAGGCCCATTTTTTAAATTATTTTTTTGTGTGTGGAACTGGAGATTGAACCCAGGGGCATTCTACCTCTGAGCTACACCCCAGCCCTATTTTTTATTCTTTATTTTGAAACAGGGTCTCACTAAGTTGCGGAAGGTCTCACTAAGTAGCTGAGGCTGACTACGAAACCAGATCCTCCTGTCTCCGCCTCCCAAATTCTGGAATTATGAGCTTGCACCACCATGCCCGGCTTATTCTTTATTTTGAAACAGGGTCTCACTAAGTTGCAGACGGCCTCACAAGTTGCTGAGGCTGGCCGTGAACCTGTGATCCTCCTGTCTCAGCCTCCCAAGTACTAGAATTACAAACATGTGCCACCACTCCTGGCTTTTTTTTTTTTTTTTTTTGTGGAACCAGGGATTGAACCCAGGGGCATTCTACCTCCGAGCTACACCCCCGGCCCTATTTTTTATACTTTATTTTGAAACCGGGTCTCACGAAGTTGCGAAGGGCCTCACTAAGTAGCTGAGGCTGGCCGTGAACCCGGATCCTCCGGTCTCTGCCTCCCAAGTACTGGGATTACAAGCGTGTGCCACCATGCCTAGCTATTTTTTTGTTTTGAAATAGGGTCTCACCAGGTTGCTGAGAGTCTCACTAAATTACTGAGGCTGGTCTCGAACCTGTGATCCTCCTGTCTCAGCCTCCCAAGTACTGGGACTATAGATGTGCACTACCATACCCAGCTTGTATATAATGTTTTATAAAGACGCATACAAATGCTTTAATACCTATCAAACACAGTACAGTGATTGCCTATGGTAAATGTGGGAGGGTCTCACTAAGTTGTGGAGACAACAAATGGGTTTTAAAAGTGGGTAGGGAGCCAGGCGTGGTGGCACACACTTGTAATCCCAGTACTTGGAAGGCAGAGGCAGGAGGAACCCAGGTTCGCAGCCAGCCTCAGCAACCTTGTGAGGCCCTCCCCAACTTAGTGAGGCCCTGTTTCAAAGTAAAGAATAAAAAATAGGGCTGGGGGTGTAGCTCGGAGGTAGAATGCCCCTGGGTTCAATCCCCAGTACTGCAAAAAAAAAAAAAAAGTGGGTAGAGACCATAAAAGGATCACCACATGATTAGTTGCTCTGTGGCAAGCTCTTCCAGAACATTTTTGAGGAATGAAGCCAATTTTTCCAAATGTCACTGGGTTATTGAACCCAGTCGGGGACTATCCCTGGAGAAAGGCCTTGGGCCAGAGCCTGCACTTTCTGCACTTGTCCAGTGGGGGGCAGGCGCGCCATGAGCTGGCTGGACGTCCTGGCAAACAGCCCGGTGACCTGGAATTTAGGCCTGGGCCCCACCCCCTCCAGCGGCAGACTTTTGGCCTGCTTCTCCACCATTAAATGCTGCTTATTTTTAAGTTTCCCCATATAGTGGTAGATTCAAATATGTGCTCTTAGCTCCATGGTTTTTAAAAAATTTCTGAACATGTATTTGAGTTCAAGGTAAGGATCTAAGGTCTTTACTTTATTATTATTATTCTTATAATTATTGAAGTAAAATATACTCATTACAAAAACTCTTTTGGAATAGTATAAAATGGAAGAATTATAGTTTTATTACCTTGAGAAAATACTGATGTTTCTCTTTTTATATAAGAACACTTTATTAAAAGGCTCATCATAGCTGGACGTGGTGGCACACGCTTGTAATCCCAGTACTTGGGAAGCTAAGACAGGAGGATCGCAGGTTCTCAGTCAGCCTCAGCAACTTAGTGAGGCCCTCCACAACTTAGTGAGACCCTGTTTCAAAATAAAATAGGGCTGGGGATTTAGCTCGGAGGTAGAATGCCCCAGGGTTCCATCCCCAGTACCACACACACATAAAAAAATCTCATCATATTACATATTTTGGGGGGGGGCAGAACTGGGGATGGAACCCAAGGGCATTCTACCTCTGAGCTACACCCCCAGCCCTATTTTTTTTTTATTCTTTATTTTGAAACAGGACTCACTAAGCTGCAGAGGGCCTCACTAAGTAGCTGAATCTGGCCGTGACCCTGCAATCCTCCTGTCTCTGCCTTCCAAGTACTGGGTTTACAAACTTGGGCCACTACACCTGGCTACAAAAATTATTTTATAGCTGCTTCATTTCAACTAGATCAACAAAATCTCATGACTGTCTTTTTGGGGCTCAATAATAATTGAAATTTACCATCCAAGAAGAAGGAGGAGGAGGAAGAGGAGGAGGAGGAGGAGGAGGAGGAGGAGGAGGAGGAGGAAGAGGAGGAGGAGAAGGAGGAAGAGGAGGAGGAGGAGGAGGAAGAGAAGGAGGAGGAGGAAGAGGAGGAGGAGGAGGAATAAATTACATACATGTCGTTAACCCAGTTATTTCCATTCAAGCATCCTGACACTTGATGAGATGAGCCAAGACCCCATGGCACCGTGTGGGTTTCAGGTCATCCTGACTGGAGGGCCTGGCCAGTGGAGGAGGCCAAGTTCTTCCTTGGATTCACACCTCTAAATGGCCGTAGAGTTTTGCTTGCCAAGAACTTATACGCTCTGTGATCTTTTGTAGGTATCCATGCACAGTGACTTCCTGAATGGTGGACGCTATTTCCATTTATCGGCTAACAGAAGATAGACATAGATTAGCTTAAAAAAATCTCTCTTGGACAAGCGACTGAGCTGTTCCTGCCTATTGTGTAGGCTGACTTACTAGAAAGTAAAGACATGGGATGGCTAGATTTCAGCTGCTTCTCCCTCAGGGAAGGTGATTATCTCCTTAGAGAAATTTACAAATGTAGCCCTTGTTAACTACATTGTTTAGGAGGTTTGGTTTGAAGAAAAAGGGATAATGTAATGGTCTTATGTGCAAAGATATGTCAGATTTAAATTATCTTTGTTTCCAGCCCTGTTCTTCCAGGTGTGCTAAATCTTAACCCTTGGAAACTTAACCGGATGAAAAAGAGTTTAATTTTTTTAAAGTATGTTTGTTTCAGCCGGGCGTGGTGGCGCACGCTTGTAATCCCAGTACTTTGGGAGGCGGAGACCAGAGGATCCGGGTTCGCGGCCAGCCTCAGCTCTCTCTCTCTCTCTCTCTCTCTCTCTACCTAGTGAGGCCCTTTGCAACTTCGTGAGACCCGGTTTCAAAATAAAGTATAAAAAATAGGGCCGGGGGTGTAGCGCGGAGGTAGAACGCCCCTGGGTTCAATCCCCGGTACCGCAAAAAAAAAAAAAAAGTATGTTTGTTTCTTGTTTTGGAAAGGGTTCAAATACATAGAAAGTTGAGGGATTTTCTGGCAACTATGAGAACAAATATACCATTTGGAGAAGATCAACAATTATACAGAACCAATGCCCAAGGAAACTAAAGCTAATTTTGCCACCAACATTCAGAGATCAATGAATGCAAGATTGAGAGAGAAAAATGTGATATCATGTGCTCAGAGACATAATGAAGGATTTCTAAACATCTTGTTAGACAATGGCTTAGACAATGGCTGAACTGAATAATCAAAACCACAGAACAATGAGCTACAGATGCAAAAGGTTCCTTGGGTGGTCAGGCTTCTGGGGAGGTGACAGCTTGCCAAGCAGCAAGGCCCCCTCCAAGAATTCTGCAGTTGTATTCCTTCTTCCTCAGGATTGAGGTCACGGGAGATTGTCCTATTTTAAACCAAGCTTCACACCACCTCCAAGGCTGCCAATGCCTGGAGTACTTCTAGTCTTGGTCTGTGTCAGGGCATGATCAAATTGGAGGCTAAAAAGCATATTTTATTACATACCTGTTGAGTTTTGACATGATGGAAGCCAAAGGTTGTTGGATGAATGTTTGTTTTACAGAACTAAATATGAACAACTTTATTAAAGACATGGCTCTTCCCAGTGTAAAGGCAACAACAGATGATGTAGAGAAAATTATACCAAACAAGCCTGCTGTAAAACATATTTGCCCTTGGGAGATGATAAACCAAGAATGATGGGAGGGATAATAAATAAAAATATAAGAGCTAAAAACTATAAAACTCTTAGAAGAAAACATAGTAAATCTTCCTGCTTTGGGATTAGATAATGGTTTCTTAGATATCACATCAAAAGCACAAATGACAAATGGGAAAATATATAAATTGAACTTCATCAAAATTAAAACTTTTGCATTTCGAAGAACAGAATGGAGAAAGTGCAAAGAAAACCTATAGAATGGGAGAAAATATTTTCAAATCACATATCTGATAAGGGACTTGTAGCCACAATGTATTTTTTTAAAAAATTTACAACTCAGCCAGGCGTGGTGGTGGTACACGCTTGTAATCCCAGTACTTGGGAGGCTGAGACAGGCGGATTGCAGGTTCGTGGCCAGCCTCAGCTACTTAGTGAGGCCCTCCGCAACTTAGTGAGACCCTATTTCAAAACAAAGAATAAAAAATAGGGCTGGGGGTGTAGCTTGGAGGTAGAATGCCCCAGGGTTCAATCCCCAGTACCAAAAAAAAAAAAATTTACAACTCAACATTGAAAGACCAATAACTGGGCTGGGGATGTAGCTCAGAAGCAGAGCACTTACCTAGCATGTGTGAGGCCCTGGGCTTGATCCCTGGGACTGCAAAATAACAACAGCCCAAAACATTGTGTCATGTGAAAGACACTAGACATAAAAGATTACATATATTGTATAATTCCACTTAAATGAAATATCTGAAATAGACAAATCCACAGAGACAGAAAGTGGTAGCCAAGGGCTAAAGGGAAGTGGGAATTAAAAGTGACTATTAATGGGCATGAGATTTCTTTTTAGGAGGGATGCAAATGTTCTAGAATTAGCCATGAGGATGGTTGCACAACTCTGTGCATATACTAAAACCACTATATTTCACTCTGTGTGTGTGTGTGTGTGTGTGTGTGTGTGTGTGTGTGTGTGTGTGACTAGAGACTGAACCCGGGAACATTCTACTTCTAAGTTATACCCCCAGCCCTTTTTATGTTTTTATTTTTATTTATTTATTTATTTATTTTTTATTTTTTATGTGTGTGGTACTGGGGATTGAACCCAGGGGCATTCTACCTCCAAGCTACATACCCAGACCTATTTTTTATTCCTTATTTTGAAACAGGGTCTCACTAAGTTGCAGAGGGCCTCACTAAGTAGATGAGGCTGGCCATGAACCTACCATCCTCCTGTCTCAGCCTCCCAAGTACTGGAATTACAGGCATGTGCCACCACGCCTGGGATGTTTTTGTTTTTAAACAGGGTCTCACTAGTTTGCTGAGTCTTGCTAAATTGCTGAGGCTGTCCTCAAACCTGCAATTCTCCTGTCTCAGCCTCGTAAATACTGGGATTACGGGCATGTGCCACCACACCCAACTTTTATTTCACATTTTTAAATTAATTAATTGATTGATTAATTTATTTATTTTTGGTACTGGGGATTGAACCCAGAGGCTACACCCCCAGACCTATTTTATTTTTATTTGGAAACAGGGTCTCACTGGGTTGCTGAGAGCCTCCTTAAGTTGCTGAGGCTGGCTTTGAACCTGTGATCCTCCTGTCTCAGCCTCCCAAGTACTGGGATTACAAGTGTACACCACCACGCCTGGTTTATTTCACATTTTAAATGGGTGGATTTAGCCGGATGTGGTGGTACGTTCCTACAATCCCAGTAGTTAGGAGGCTGAGACAGGAGGATCAAAGGATTGAGGACATCATCAGCAACTTAGTGAGACCCTGTTTCAAAATTAAAAAAAAAAACACAATAGGGCAGCAGGTATAGCTCAAAAGTAGAACACCCCTAGGTTCCATCCCCAATACCCCACACATACACATGCGGTGGATTTTATGGGATGTGAACTATATCTCAATAAAGCTGTTAAATAAATAAATTAGAAAGGACCAAAATAAATAAATAAAGGGAAACCACAGACTGCCTGATTCCCTGTGTCAGATGAGCAGGAACCCAATGTGCTGAGTATTAACCTGGGTGCGGTGACCAGGAATGGCCCATGTACCAGCTGCCAAGGGAGGGGTGAGTAGCAGTCAGGAGGAGGCACCCACAGGCAGAGGAATAGTCAGTGCCCAGCGACACGTCACTGCTCACCGGGAAAATCCTGGTAAGTGGCAACCCAGGGAAACTGAGGCAACCAGAGTTGAGCAAGAGGGATGGGCAGGAAGTTGGGAGCTGAGATATTTCCTGAGTTAAAGGACATATCGTCTTCTCTTCTTTTTAAGTGCTGGAGACTGAGCCCAGGGCCTCACGCATGCTAGGCAAGTGCCATATAGCCAATTTTATAGGCGACCTGGAACCAGGTGTGAGCAGAGAGAGAGCTGTTAAGAGCACCAAGAAGAAATTGTTTGGTTTTCAAGGAAACTGACTTGTGGAAGTAGTCATCTACTGTCTCCAAAGGGACATTGTGACATTCCATTCATTCAGTAAGCGTGTGTGGCTACGCTGAGCTAGCACCAGGCAATAAAAAGGAGAGCAAGAGCCATGACTTGCAGCCTGGTGAGATAGTCTGTTACTGTATAGTAGATGGCGTGGTGAAAGTAGGTACCAGAGCACAGAGAAGAGCCACCAGATTAGGCAGAACGCAGTGATCAAGCAGCTAATAATTTGATTCTGAGTCCATTGGGACAGAAAGAGTTTGGGTTTTTTTTTATGCTTTTATTGGTGTATTGTAATTATACATTATTGTGGGATTCAAAGTGATATAAACATATAGGCACACATTACTTGGGGGACACAGAGAGTTTTAATTGTAATGTGGCCCTAAAATGCCTCTGGTAGCCGGGCATAGTGGCACACACTTGTAATTCCAGTACTTGGGAGGCGGAGACCGGAGGATCCAGGTTCGCGGCCAGCCTCAGCTACTTAGTGAGGCCCTCCGCAACTTAGTGAGACCCTGTTTCAAAGTTAAGAATAAAAAATAGGGCTGGGGGTGTAGCCTGAAGGTAGAATGCCCCTGGGTTCAATCCCCAGTACTGTAAAATAAATAAATAAATGGCCTCTGATTATGAATTGAATTGTGATTCCCCCCTAAAAAAAGATATGTTGAAGTATTTTAAAATTATTATTATTTTGTGTGTGTGTGTGTGTGTGTGTGTGTGTGTGTGTGTGTTTTACTGGAGACTGAACCCAGGGGCATCCAGCCCTATTTTATTTTTGGGTTCTTTTTTTTTTTGAGATTACAAGTGTGCACCACCATGCCCGGCTTCCTATTTTATTTTTTATTTTGAAACAGGGTCTCACTAAGTTGCTGAGGGCCTCACTAAGTAGCTGAGGATGGTCACGAACCCGGATCCTCCTGTCTCAGCCTCCCAAGTACTGCGATTACAAGCGTGTGTCACCATGCCCAGCTAGAAGGAATCTTCTCTACCTATCAAAGGATGCTTGGCCCTGTCCACACCTTGATTTTGGACATCCAGCTTCTAAAACTTTTGAGACAATACATTTCTCTCTCTCTCTCTCTCTCTCTCTCTCTCTCTCTCTCTTTTAGGTACTGGAGATTGAGCCCAGGAGTATTCTACCTCTCAGTTACACCACCAGCCCTTTTTCATTTTTATTTTGAAACAGGGTCTCACTAAGTTACTGAGGCTCACCTCGAAACTGCAATCCTCCTGTCTCAGCCTCCCAAGTACTGGGATTATAGGCGTGTACCTCCATGCCTGGCTGAGACAATACATTTCTATTGTTTGGAGCCACCCAGCTTGTGGAACTTTTTCTGCAGTCCAGAGTAACCAATACAGCCTCCCAAAGCTGCAGCTTTATCAGCTTGCTCAAAATCACAGTTGGGGCCGGGCGTGGTGGCCGGGGATGTAGCTCGGAGGTAAAATGCCCCTGGGTTCAATACCCAGTACCACACACACACACACAAAAAGATGAAAAAACAATGTTATTCAGACATAAAAAATGACTTACTGCAGCATGGTCATATAAGGAGACCCTTTTAACTGAATCCCAGGGTCCTCACGTGCAGCCTCTCTCTCATCTCGCGTTTCCTTCCCTCTAGATAGCAGGCAGCAGGGTCATTCATCTCTTCTTTCTTTCTTTAATGTGAATAGATGGTGACTGGTACAGGGCTCAGACCTTTCAAAAGAGCCATTTCTCACCAGAATGACTCCTGGTTGCCCTTAGTCTTTTTCCTGACTTGTCCAGGGTTCTCCTTCTAAGGCTGTCATCTAATCGTGTTATCATGTTATGAATCTGGTCATAGCTCCCGTAACACATCACAAGACTCGTACACCACAGATACAAAGTTGAGCTGCAAGTGAAAACAGGAAGCAGCTCGGGCTTTCCATTCACAGAGGGAAGTGAGTGTCTCAAGGTGCCTGAGAAAGTGGCTCTCCTGCTTCTGCTTCTGTGAGCTTGCTTCTTTTTTTTTTTTTATTGGCGCATTGTAATTGTACATGACAATGTAATTCATAATGATACCTTCATATATGCACATACTATTATTTGGTCTGCTTCCTTCCCTGCATCACCCTTTCTTTCCTTTCTTCTTCTTCTTTTTTTTTTTTCCTGGTATTTGGATCAAATGCAAGGGCATTCTACCTCTGAACTATATCCCCAGCCTTTTAATTTCTTCTTTTAAATCTTGAAACAGCATATCGCTAAGTTGCTGAGGGTCTCTCTAAGTTGCTGAGGCTGGCCTTAAACCTGTGATCCTCCTGTCTCAGACTCCCAAGTACTGGGATTACAGTTGTGTGCCACCGTGACCAGCTCTATATTTCCCATTCCCTCCTCTCCTCCCCTGATTCTCTTCCACTATTCTACTGGTGACTCTCCTAATTTTTATAAGGTCCCCTTTTCCACTTTTTTTCTCTCTAGCTTCCACATATGAGAGAAAACATATGACCCTTGATTTTCTGAGGCTGGCTTATTTTGCTTAATATGATACGCTCCAGTTCCATCCATTTTTCCTGCAAATTATTAATTTCATTCATTCTTTTTTCTGGTACTGGGGATTGGACCCAGGGATATTCTACCTCTGAGCTACACCCCCAGCTCTATTTTATTTTTTATTTTGAAACAGGTTCTCACTAAGTTGCTGAGGGTCTCACTAAGTTGCTAAGACTGGCCTCAAACCTGCGATCCTCCTGTATCAGCCTCTGAAGTACTGGGATTACGGGCGTGCACCACCATGCCCAGCAATTTCATTCTTTTTTATAGTTGAATAAACTCCATTGTGTGTATATACCACAGTGTGTGTGTTTGTGTGTGTGTGTGTGTGTGTGTAGTGTGTGTGGAGGGGTACTGGGGATTGAATCCAAGGGTGTTCTACCTCTGAGCCACACCCCCAGGCCTATTTTATTTTTTATTTTATTTTATTTTATTTAGGTTGATGAAGAGTCTCACTACATTGTCCAGGCTGTCCTCAACCTGTGATCCTCCTGTCTCAGCCTCCCAAGTACTGGCTACATTTTCTTTATCTGTTAATCTGTTGAACCTTGGCTGGTTCCGTCACGTGGCTATTGTGAATTGTGCTGCTATAAACATGGGTATGTGTGTATCACTATAGAATGCTTATGTGTTTTTCTTTTGGAAAGTTACAGAGGAGTGGTATAGCTGGATCATATGATGGGTCTATTCCTAGTCTTTTCAGGAACCTTCATAATGATCTCCATAGTGTATGTCCTACTTTACAATCCACAGTGAGCTTGTTTCTTAGTCTAAAGTATTCCTTCGTGGTGTGTGGAAATGGCAAAGGTCAGGGTCGGTGTTCCAGGAGGCAGTCACACATCTAATAAGCGCATTTGCTGTGTCAGAAGAAGACCTCCATCTCTACAAAGGATGAGCGGGCGTCATTCACTCACTCATGAGATGCGTGTGAAGTGACAGACACTTCAACAGGCAGCGGGAAATCTAAGGGTGAGATCACAGTCTCTACCCTCAAGGGGCTTGTGGTGGGGAGACAGATATACACAGTCGGGGGGATATGGCCATGACTTCTTGAGCCTCCCTGCTGTATCTGGGAGATCCACTCCAGCATCCAAGTCATTCTGCTCAATAAGCATTCCATGAGCGGGCAAGGGGGGCAGGAAGGGCGCACACCACGCATCACCACCAAATCCCCCCCTCTTTAAAGCACCTGTGCTCCTTCCCCAAAGCTCCTCTCACACTGCAGGTGCTAGCCCTCAGCTCTCACCCCACCCTACCCCCAAAGCAGGCCCTTAACCTGGCTTAGTAAAACAAGACTTGAGTCCAGGTGTCTCTCAAGATCACCTTGAGGGAGCCTCGATTCAAAGTGGCTGGACTGTAGAGTATGTGGCAGGAAGAGTGAGGCCAGAGGAAGCCTGGAACCAGAGTGCCACGGGTCCCGGAAGTCAGGCTATTTTCTGCAGTGGTTGCAGAGCTACGCCCCCGGCCCTATTTTTTTATACTTTATTTTGAAACCGGGTCTCACGAAGATGCGGAGGGCCTCACTAAGTAGCTGAGGCTGGCCGCGAACCCGGATCCTCCGGTCTCCGCCTCCCAAGTACTGGGATTACAAGCGTGCGCCACCACGCCCGGTTTACCCTTGATTTTTAACATCAGAATCCAAACAAAACTCTAGCTTTCTCTCTTTCTTCCCCTCTGCTCTCTAGTGCTCTCTCTCTCCTATGGTTTGGATATGGTTTGAGTGTGTCCCCCAAAGTTTCATGTGTTGACATTTAATCCCCATTATGAAGAGACTGGAAACTTCACCATGTGTTTGAGGTGGGGCCTTTGGGGGGTGATGAGGATCGGGTGGTGCCTCCATGAGTGAATATTGGTGACTTTTTTCTTTTTGGTTCTGGGGATTGAACCCAGGGACATTCTACCATGGAGCTACACCCCCAGCTCTATTTGATTTTTTACTTTGAAACAAGGTCTTGCTAAATTGCTGAGGCTGGCCTCAAACCTGTGATCCTCCTGTGTCAACTTCCCAAGTACTGGGATTACAGGCGTGTACCACCATGCCCATGGATGAGGTCATTTCGAGAGCTTTAGACAGAGACTAGATGCTATTTCAGGGTCAAGCCTTGAGGTACCCCACCATGTACAGGCCCGGAGCCTGCCAGGGAGACTGAGAAGAGGAGGCTAAAGAGATGGAAGGAAAACCAAGAGAAAAGACCATTGCTAAAACCAACAAAGAAGGGCGCATCAAGGAGAGAAAGTGGTCATTGTGTCAAATGCCACTGAGGGGGCAATTTGATAAGGAGACAGACCCATTGGATTTTTTTTTTTTTTGCGGTACCGGGGATTGAACACAGGGGCGGTCTACCTCTGCGCTACGCCCCCGGCCCTATTTTTTTTATACTTTATTTTGAAACCGGGTCTCACAAAGTTGCGGAGGGCCTCGCTAAGGAGAGAGAGAGAGAGAGACAGGGAGAGAGAGAGCGAGAGAGCTGAGGCTGGCCGCGAACCCGGATCCTCCGGTCTTTGCCTCCCAAAGTACTGGGATTACAAGCGTGTGCCACCACGCCCGGCTCTAGACCCATTGGATTTTGCAGCATAGAAGTTGCCGGTGAGCCGGGCATGGTGGCACACGCTTGTAATCCCAGTACTTGGGAGGCTGAGACCGGAGGATCCGGGTTCGTGGCCAGCCTCAGCTACTTTGTGAGGCCCTCTGAACTTAGTGAGACCCTGTTTCAAAATAAAGAATAAAAAATAGGGCTGGGGATGTAGCTTGGAGGTAGAATGCCCCTAGGTTCAATCCCTAGTACCACCAAAAAAAAAAAAAAAAAAAAAGAAGTTGCTGGTGACCTTGACTGGAGAAACCTCAGTGGAATGGTAGGGGCATGTGAGTGAGCAGGAGGTGAAGAATGGAGCCAGGGGGAGCAGAGTATTATTTCAGAAAGTTTTGTGATGAAGGGGACAAATGGGGACAGGAGCTGGAGAGCAATGTGGGGAAAAGGAAGGAAATCCTCAAGATGGGAGATGTGCTCGAGTCACAGGGGAGCCTAATGACACAGGAGAGAGGACTGTAGAATCCATGCAAGAAACGAGGACCTGGACTAGGACGGGGAAAAGGAGCCGAGGGAACTTATTAAGCAGGTTGACTTCGGGGCTCTCTTAATTTCAGACCAGGTGGCAAATGACAAGAGTACATTCCTGGCCCAAAATTCTCAGGCTCCAAATCGACCTGTTGAGTATTTTACCCTCTTTCCCCTCACCCCAAATAAACACACAGATGAAAACGCCTGACTCTTTCCTAAAGCAAAGAAAGGGGACACGCATTGGGATCCTGGACAAATACTCAACTGCCCCAGGATGGCCTGATCTGGGTTCAAAGCCGAGAAGCACACAGGGTTTCCTTGTTCCCCTCACTGGATCTAAGTGGGGTTTGAAGGCTCTCTTCTCTGGCTGCCCAAGGATTAGCCATGTGTTTCAGCAAGCGATTTAAAGTCATCACTCGTCCCTTTTGGTTGAACCTCAAACGTTTGAAATGTACGCAGCTTGGCAGGCTGGACAGTGCAGCTGAGCATCCACTGCATGACCTGCCCCAGCCATCTGTTGCCCCACTTAATTCCAGCCTCTGCCCTGCCCGAGCCGGGAGCGCTGCGCTTGACAGGCAGGCGCAGGACAAACAACTGCAGCCTCGGCTTCCAACAGTTGCTCACGCAGCGTCTTGGGTAGCGGTGAGGAGGAGGGGAAGTTATTGCGTTGATTTTAAGCACTTTGCCTTGAGGTATGGAATTTTCCCTCCATTTGAGGGATCTAGAGAGTTTTAGGACAGAAAATTAAGGTCATTATCTTTGATTTCTTTTCTATCAGAGCTGCTCAGCAGTTGTTTTGGTTTTTGGTGCTGGGGATTGAACCCAGGGGCATTCTACCTTCGATCTATACCCCCAGGCCTTTTTATTTTGTATTTGGAAACAAGGTCTGCCTACATAGCTGAGGGTCTCACTAAGTTGCTGAAACTGGCCTCAAACCTGTGATCCTCTTGTCTCAGCCTCACAAGTACTAGGATTACAGACCTGGGCCACCATGCCCAGCTCTGCTCAATGTTTTTTGTTTTTTGGGGTGTGTGTGTGTGTGTGTGTGTGTGTGTGTGTTACTGGGGATTGAACCTAGGGGCACTCTACCTCCAAGCTACACCCTCAGCCCTTTTTATTTTGAGACAGGGTCTCACTAGATTGCTGAGAATCGCACTAAATTGCTGAGGTTGGTATTGAACCTGTGATCCTCCTGTCTCAGCTTCCCAAGTACTGGGATTACAGGTGTGTGCCACCGCGTGTGGTTCTGTGCCCCTTTGACACACCCTTATCTGTCTGGGTTTTTTGTTTGTTTACTGAGTTTTCCTTGTTTTTGTTTTGTTTTGTTTTTGTAAGCTCGGTTTGTGCAGACTTTGACACAAGCTCCTCCTGGCGCCCCCAGGCGGGGACTGGCCCTGAGAGTGGGTGTGTTCTGTGGAGAGTGGATGCTGCTGAGCTGCGCCCGCCTGGATGCGTCACTTATGACGGGCAGAGCTGAGTCCTTCCTGCACCCCACTGAATCATGCCCCACAAACCACCAGGCTGATAGCAGCAAACACAACAGGCAGAGTGATCAATTGTCTTGTTCCTTTAGTACTGGTTGTAAGTTTTGATTGTTTATTGCCTGGTTTTTATGTTTATGATGAGGATGAAGACCAGTTGTTGGATATTTTGATAGTTTGACACTGTGGGGTTGCTACTGTAGCTCAGTGGTTAAAGCGCTTGCCTAATATGTGTGAGGCCCTGGGTTCAATTCCCAGCACTGCAGGGAAAAAGAGAGAGAAACCATTAGTAGGAGTTATGAATACAACCCCTGGAGTGAACTGTCTTGATTTAAGTCCTTGATCTTGGGCAAATTACTCATTCCTCCATGTCTCAATTTTCTCATTTATCAAAGGTGGGTGTGTTAGCTGAGTGCAGTGGTGCACACCTCTAATCCTAGCTACTTAGGAGGCTGAAGTAGGAGGATCACAAGTTCAAGGCCAGCCAGGGCAATTTAGAGAGACCCTGTCTCAAAATAATAAAATAAAATAAAATGGGCTGAGGATGTAGTTTAGTGGTAGGATCCCCCTGGGTTCAATCTTTAGTGCCCAAAAAAGGAGGAAATTGTTAATGATAAATTCAGTGAGCAGGGCATGGTGGCACACGCCTATAATTCCAATACTTGGGAGGCTGAGACAGGAGGATTGCAGGTTTGAGGCCAGCCTCAGCAATTTAGCAAGGCTCTCAGGAATTTAGCGAGATCATGTTTCCAAATAAAAAATAAAATATGCTGGGAGTGTAGCTCAGAGGTAGAACACCCCTGGGTTCAATCCCCAGTACCAAAAAAAAAAAAAAAAAGCCGGGCGTGGTGGCGCACGCTTGTAATCCCAGTACTTTGGGAGGCGGAGACCGGAGGATCCGGGTTCGTGGCCAGCCTCAGCGCGCATGCGCGCGCACGATCGATCGATGGATAGATCAATCGGTCTATCTCTCTCTGTCTCTCTCTCTCTCTCTCTCTGTCCCTCTCTCTCTCTATCTCTCTCCCTCTCTCTCTCTACCTAGCGAGGCCCTCCGCAACTTCGTGAGACCCGGTTTCAAAAATAAAGCATTAAAAAATAGGGCTGGGGGTGTAGTGCGGAGGTAGAATGCCCCTGCGTTCAATCCCCGGTACCACAAAAAAAA